>JABJVR010007791.1:0-43009 GCA_025773905.1 Chitala chitala | reverse complement strand
AGATGTACTCTGAGACATTTTGGCTTACTGCTGTGGTGAGGTGTCACAGCAAGACACGAGCAAGAGCACAGCCAATCCGCACAGCCAATCAGCACAGCCAATCCGCACAGCCAATCAGCATCAAATGACTTCCTGTGACATGAACCACTAGTTAAAAGCTGCTCTCTTGAGAAACACAACTAAAGCATACTAATGGCTTGACACACACTATCACCAATACAACATTGTTCACTTACAATGGCACAAACATTAGAAATGCATTTCAAACATGTTAGTCAAATAGACATTTTAAAACATAAGGGATGTTATGAAAGGATGAGTTGTAATCAAATGATCATATTAATTATGGCAAGCTTATAACAGGCTTTGCTCATTTACACTACTACTGCTTTCTAATGCATGCACAGGCATAAAACAGTTTACTTCTGCAATTAAAACTAACAACAATAATAACAATAGTAATAAGTAGGCATGGCCCAGTGGACCAATGGATGTTCTTGTTGTCTCACACCACTAGGGTCATGGGTTTGAATGTGGCCCTTGGACCTGATATGGTGAGTTTGCACATGTGGTTTGCTTGGAGTGCTCCAGTTTATTTCCAGAATCCCAACACACACAGCTCAGGTGAAATGTGACAGTAAATCACCCCACTCTAGGTGTGCCTATGACAGACTGAAGCCTGCCCTTCCTGGGATAGGCACTAGGCTTCTTAAGTCCTCATCTGCAACCATTGGCTCAAAAATGAATTAATAATAACAACATCATTAATATTACAAACAAGGTGAGGCCATTCAGGTGTCTTGCTCGTTTGCATGCTTAAGACCCGTTAAAATTTTCATCCTACATGCCCAGACTCTGTGCCGGCCTATTTCACAAACCCACCATCCATATACTCCTCGTCTAAACTGCCCTTTGAGAAGGTTGAGGTTGTTTCATTCATCAACTTAAATTATTACTTCTACATAATCTATGATGAAAAATGATCTCATTCTATAATATATGACTGTGTTCAACAAGCAAATTCAGCAGCCTATAGGTAAACACCTATGATGAAGTCTTTGAAGACCGACTGCATCCTGTAGCTTCACTCATGCTGTGTCCGTACAGGTATCCATCACTGCCCAGGCCTAGAACACATTTGTAATGAAAACCCTGGCCCACTGCCTTTACTACACACCATAAACTCACAAACCTTTCCCATTACTTATATTAATAAGTAAAAACAACACTACAACATGATGTGCCTTTTCATTTTAACTGCACTGAAAAGATGGACTTAATTCCATATCTGTGACAGACTGAGAGAACAGAACAGAATTAAAAATGAAAAAATAAAACACAAGAGATAAAATATTTCAGCAGGTGTCACTGTTGTGCTCACCTTCAGGGTTCTGTGTTCAAGTCTGGACCTAACTCTGTATGTGTGCACATTTTCCATGTCCTCCATGTGCCTGTGTGAAGTTCTCACACAGTTTTAAAGGGGCCCTATGATGGGCTCATGTCCAACACAAGGCAACAACTAGCATCCCTCCACACCCTCTGATGCCTGCGTTAAGCTTCAGGACCCCCAAATCTGCTAAGCAGTTAGAAATTAACATACAGCATTTGGAATTTCACACACTAATTTTATTTGGAAATATTGGGAAGTTAAATTGCTTACATTTGCTTATTTACTTTTTTGTAGTACTTTATTAATCCCAGAGGGAAATTACTTCTCTGCATTTGACCCATCCGCTAAGGAGAGCAGTGGGTAGCCAGCCACATGCAGCGCCTGGGGAACTGAATGTTTCTCCCAGCTAGGAGTTTTTCCCCCCTCCACCCACACCATCTCCTGTGTTTTGCACCCTGTCTGTTGCTGCCTCCATTTAACTGCAAGATGAAGTATTTGCGTATCACGTTGAGGGCAGCGGCACTGCTGTCTCCACGTTTGTACAACATTTGTTGTAGTTTTGTGTCCCATCCAGCTCTTCGCGTAGAGCTAAACTCAATTTTGGTCACGTACCCCGAGAGAAGAAATGAGGGAAAAGCCTGTTATTGAACACCATGTCAGCAGTCGCTAGTCAGCACAGCAGTACTGTCACAAAATAGACAAATTTAAAAAAACATTTTAAAACTAATTTGTAAACAACCTTAAACTTAATGCCTTAGAAATAATCACCAAAAAGGATATCTGTTTGTTATGTGATATAACACTCGATATGTCAGTTCTGCCATCACCTCACCCCCAAACTGTGTTACTACAAGAAGCTGAAAATTAGTCTGGCAGTTTTACAATCCAATGTGTTGTTTGATATCTTGGATTAACTTTAGCGAACACACTCTATTTGAAAAGCATAGCTCACGGTACTTTGTTCCTTGTGTGTGACAAACATACTTAGTCATAAACCTGATTCCCTCTCCCTTTCCCCTTTGTACAGGTGAATATTTTACTGTGGAAATTCAAGGTAAGTGTTCTGCTAAACAGCAGGGCAGCTCCATAAAATTTGAAGAGGTAACCTTTGGGTTAGTTAAAGTCTCCTGCTGCCTTTGTAAACACGTTAAAACTCAGAGACCATGTGCATTACAGCATGTTGCAACACAGACTGTACATCAATCCTCTATTGAGTTCCCCAAGGGAGGCCACTGGCACTAATAAAATCAAAACCAAAAATTGCAGTGCAACACAAAGCATATTGCAGCAGGTATGTCTGCAGCCATTACAATGCCTTCTTGTCCTTGTCAGTATGAGACACATGAAAATATGAAACTGAATTAAAAATTTAAAATCAATAAGCATGACAGGCATACTTAATCACTCCAGGTACATAAGACCTTAACACAGTGCAGTAATGGCACCCAGAAAAATGAACAGACACACTGTGGCACCTGCACTGCACCCCAACATGGGTACACACAGAAATGTCACTGGCAGAGTAATTGACTTAATTCACTTCTCAATAAAAAACATCAATCTGCATGCTTCCAGCGATCACGCTTACAAGTGATTAATAGGGGATTATGAAAGAAAATAATGAGTCAGAAAGTGATGAGACATCCTGACTAAACAACTTGAAAATTTCATGATCCTTCTGTGTCACTTCCTGTCTCATACACATTCATGCCTCCCTGCTTACAGCAAAACTGTCAGATTGGTAATAGACGTTTAACAGAGATCGTTACTACAATGGGTCAGATATTCAGACATTATACATGATACACAAGTTTCACCTACCTGTTGACCTTCTTCTGTACAGATATCCTTTAATAACTCAAAAATGTGTATAACTTATAAACAATTTATACATGTACATGTGTTTTGACCAATAAGGTTGATGTTCTACAGAAGGTTTCGGGATGAATATAACATACTGAGTGCCAGTGTCAGCAGTCACAGCGCGCACACACACACACACACACACACACACACACACACACACACGCCATGAGCACACACACAGCACGTAGCACATAAGCACTTTGCAGAATTCAGGATCACCATTAACCATGACCAGCAAGTTAATAAACAAAGAGGGTGCACAATCCAAGATGTGTGGACTCCAAGCAGCCTTAAATTTGTTAGCACCTGTAAACTACCCATTGAGCCATCACAGCACCAGGTAAACAAAGATAGAATTTTGACTTTTAAAGGAAAAACATGGAATTTTTTTCTGTGATCATGAAAAGAATAAAACTCCTTTATTACCTCTGTTGTGTGGGATGACATTGAAAGAGTTTGTCAGTCTTGTAAGAAGTTCCCCACTGAAACAGTGAAATAAATTAGAAGTATTAGCACTGGTTTATGTATCCATTTTTCCTTTAAATGTAAACAGCAAAAAAAACCTACAGAATTCACCAATAACAGAATCTATCAGTTCATTAGGTCACTTTGAAATTGTGTAATCTGTACTGTTAACACAGATAAAGAGGTAGTCACTGTGCAACCAGAGGTACTCTTTCAAATGGCACTAAAGTAAAACATTTGAAGTAAAGTATCACTGTGAAATCAGAAAATACAGTAATTTGTACATGCCTACATGTATGGGATACAGGTAAAAAAAAAAACATGGGCTATTACTTTACCATTCAAGAGTCACCTGAATCACCTGATGGCTGACACTTATCAGACATGGGTTCATTGCAATGCAGTGGAAAGGCTCTTATTGCCAGTCAAACTGCCAACGCTGGTTTTTAAACATTAACCTCACTCAACTCCTTCAGCAACCTTTCTGTATTTATTAACTCCAAATTACATTTTATGGTGACAGACCCTAAAGGCTACGTGTTCCACCTTTTGAAGTGCGGCGTGTATTGACGTAGGTCCGAGTAAGCATGACGCCAAGGAGAACTTCTTGCCTTCTAAAAATAAATCTAAAAATTTGTCTACAGTACTGGATAAACAATACAAAGGTGCTGTGTTCTTTTGCAAAATCAATTAAAGTATGTTTATTCAGTGCTCTAATTATTAAGAAAGCTCACATGCTTCATTATTAAGTGCAATACTCCACCTAGTGGTAACCACGTAATTTTTTAGTAGTACCTTTGCAACATGTACTGAAAAGACCTCTCTGGTCTGTGCATTTTTTATGCAGGCAGGAGCCAAAGTCCCGCATATACATATATGTCAAGGAATTTCAGTCTCAAAACACAAAAAAAAAATTAAATAAAAATCACGTGCCATGTTGGTTGCACTTCCATCTGTTGTATGGCATGTAAAAACACATCTTGTGAACACAAAAGCAAAAGACCTTGCACTGTTGCACTCCTTTTAGTTGAACCACTGTCAGTTAATTACTTATTGGTCTTTCACCACAAGAAAATGCAAGTGAAGTTTATCATAAGACTCAGAGGAAGCTTGTGTAGCTTTCCTCAGGTTACCACAGCAGGTCTCAACCTAGAGCTTACCTGTACCTGTCAGAGTCAAGGTGAGAAGGGAGCAGCCAAAAAAACTACAGCATACATGGTATGCCAGTCACATACTGTGAAAGCAATTCAAATACTTCCCTATTACTTCCACAATAATATTAACAAAACGTGCAAGTACTGGCCACTACACTGATAATCCATTATGTATAACAACACTGATAAAAATACTTATACATTTTAAAACATGGACAATTTAGGTTATCTGCCTTTTGTTTGAAAGGAAAAAAGTCCACTTCTGTAGCATCTGGATGCTAAGTAGCAACTGGACTCCACTTTTGATAATCTTGCATTGATGACTAAGAATATTCACCAACAAAATTTTATAACACCTGGATTCCATGTATGACAGTTAGCCAGAAAAACATTATATTGTATAGTCAAAACTTTACAAAACAAAATGGTGGAACACTTTCTGTCTTGTAAACAGGAAATTTTTGGGTTCAAAACCACATCCATGTCTAACGGCCTGCAATGGGCTGTCACTCCATCTGGGGTGTACGTTGTCTTCCACCCAGGTCACCCATGACCTTGCAAAGAATAAGTGGTCAGGGCAGAATTCACACCTTTTTTCCTACACAACAATACTATGGAGATCTGCATTTTTTTACAAGTACAAAAAACTTCAATATGGCCATCAGTTAAAAAATTCCGCAAAAATTTAAAACCTAAAAGATGAGAGGAAAGAATATTATATGCAAGCAAAACGTGTAAGACTTTAAAAGTCCACACATTTATACCATACCATTTTCTTGACCATTTCTTTTACAATCCCCACCTAGTGTATTGCTAGGTGTGGATCGTAAAATCTCTTAAAAGCACAACCTCAAACAGAGCATGCATGGGCACTACAGAGGACCTTTCAAAATAAGCACTCAAATTAACTATCTATAATCATTCCTACAACGCTACTGATTTGAGAAGGCATGATAAAACACATTACATAAAAGTCATAAAATTAGAAACGGCTGCTTCCTTCTAGTCTTTACTGACGTTTGCACACAAACAGTACACGTAGCCTGCAAAGCAGGTTGGCGTTGAAGTACTTCGGGTTAAGCGCTACCAGGTACATTCGCTCGTGCTCTTCTCGGTTGATATCCGGTGACATTTTCTATTCGCTACATCAGCGAACTCAGCGGGCTTGTCGCGCGTCTCTTCACGTGTCACTTAAATACTCAGATGCTTCTTGTTCACGCGCCTCTCTCCGCGTGGCTTCATATTGAATTTGCCCGAATTAGATTTAAATTCTTAGAGGTCACTATACTATTGACACCGGGAGAGACAGCCTAAAATTCACAACAGGACAAACGTTACCAACATTTATAAACATAAAAGATAACTAGTTTGTGGTGTTACAAACTCCTCACTGGAAGTTTAAGAACCCTTTTCTTTTGTTTGTAAAATAATACCGGACATACGTTCTTCTTAACATGAAAATAAGACAACTGATAGTTGTCTGATGAACTGGTAGTTCTATTTAAATACATTTACCATTTTAAAACTAGATCTTAATTTTTCTTAAGTATGTCAAACAATGTCCATTTCACCTCTTGCCCATTTTCTCAGAACCTGACAAGTACAAAATGAAAAATAATTAAGGTTTTAAAATGTTTCCCTTACATGTGTAGTTTCTGTCACTGGGTCCTCGCACCAGGAGAGTTTTGGCCTTGAGATGTTAAGGTAACCCTATGAAGTTTCGCAAACGTCTCAAACAAGAAATACATTTCAAACCTAGAAGCAAACGGAGCAGGGACAGGATAGATGATTCAGACGCTTACGTATACGCACGAACCAAACCCTTCTTCAGACTTCAAACTCTGAACCATGCCAATTTCGCTGAGAACGACTATGATCTGGTCACATGCCAGGAAATGTCTGAGATGTAAACAGTACGATATGTAACTATCAGTGAACAATCAGCGAAAAAGCAAGTGCGTCTTTTGTGGTTTGGGTGTTTGTTTGTAGTTAAAACTATTTTCAATTTAATTTCCTACGGATTTTTTGTATTGCATTTTTAAAACTGTAAAGAGCATAATGAATATTCAATAAATGCGCGGAGGCAGGGGGACACATTCCCAAATGTTTTGAGAGGAGTTAATTGTCGTCCCCCCCCCCCAATCTCCAATCATGCTGGTTACTTTAATCATATAATGGATGCTGTAAATAATGAAAGACACAGATAATGATGATTGAAGGGTAACTGATATACAGTAGATGTGCATGTATACGTATACTACTTTATTATTATTATTTATTATTATTATTATTATTATTATTTTAAGAAAGTAGTAGGCTATCTATTGTAATACTATATTAAAATACATCGTGCCCCTATGAAAATATGCAAGCATTAATTCAAAAAATGGTATTTTATGGGAAAGGAGATTTAACAAACATTGGATCTGCGTCAGCAGTTCTGTGGATGTTAAAATGGTTTGTTGTGAAGAGGGGACAAGTGGGGTAATTTTATATTATATACACAGTACTGTGCAAACGTTTTAAGCAGGTGTGAAAATGCTGTAAAGTAAGAATGCTTTCAAAAAATAGAAGTGTTAGTTTATTTTTATCAGTTAAAATGGAAAATTAAATAAACAAAAGAGAAATCCAAATCAATTTGGTGTGACCACCCTTTGGCTGCAAAACAGCATCAGTTCTTCCAGGTACTCTTGCACACAGCTTTTGAAGGAGCAGGTAAATTGTTGTAGGCTGCTTTAAATCCTTTTGGCTTTTCATGTAATCCCAGACATACTTGATGATGTTGAGATTAGGGCTCTGTGGGGGCCAAACCATCACTTCCAGGACTCCTTGTTCTTCTCTATGCTGAAGATGGTTCTTAATGACACTGGCTGTATTTTTGGGGTTGTTATCCTGCTACAGAATAAATTTGGAGCCAATGGGGTGTTTCCCTGATGGTACTGCATGATAGATCTGCCTGTATTTCTCAGCATTGAGGACACCATTAATCATGACCAAACTTTCAATTCTTTTGGCAGAAATGCAGCACCAAGTGTAAGACTTGATACTGGTTTGTAGCCAAAGGGTAGTCACACCAAATATTGATTTGATTTAGATTTTTCTTCTGTTCAGTCACTTTGCCTTTTAAATAAGTAAAAATTTAAGTAAAAAGTAAATTGATAAAAATAATTAAAATATGTATTTTTAAAGCATTCTTACTTTACAGAATTTTTTCACACCTTCCTAAAACCTTTGTACTTTATATATATATATATATATATATATATATATACACACGCCAAGGATGGAGATCATCTGTCAATATGGTCATGGGTGATCTGACTACAGCAGGTGTTGGGGCAGCATCACTGCTGCTACAGAAAGATGCTGCTGCTTCCATGATAGCTTTTATCTGCTGCTCTTTTGACCTGCCTGAGCTTATGTTGAACTCACAAACTGAAAACTGAGAAAATGCACAGTATGTTCTTTAAATATATGTTCTTTTTTTGTAGTAAGTAATGACAATGCCAAGTGGGAAATGTATCGAAGTAAAAGTGCGCATTTTATTTATTTTTATTTTTTTATAAGAAAAGTAGTAGAGTAAAAGTCAACAGAAATTTTAAAAGTCAAGTAAAGAACAGATACTTCCCAAAAATACTTAAGTACTGTAACAAAGTACTATTACTTTGTTATATTACAAAACTGGTCATGAATTGTGGGTAATGACCGAAATAAACAAGACCAGATACACATTTGGTTAAAATGTGATTTCTCCACAGGGTTGCTGGGGTTGCTCTCTATAACAGAATGAGGAGCTCAGTAATCTGGGAGAGCCTTGGAGCAGAGCTGCTGCTCTTACAGTTTGAGAAGAGCTAACTGAGGTTTTTTTGGGCCTGTAATAAGGATGCCCCAAGTTTGCAGTTGGGGCTTTTCTGGGCATTTTTCAGAATGTCTTGGGAGTGGTTCAGGATCCACCAGGAGTAAATGTAGCCTGTAGCAGGTGAAAGTGAAATCTGGTCTGACCAGCTCAACCTGTTGCCATTGTGACCCTCATTTGGACAAGCAGGGGGGAACTGGTTAGAATTGTTTCATACAGGAAATTTAGGGGTAGTCCTGGTGAATTTTGCTCAGCCTCAGAGTTTCATTTATTGATTGAAAAAATAGTTTCAAAAGTAAGTTAATAAATTAGTTATTGATTAAACCTGCTAGACTTCAGCCCATTGACAACCAGAATGGGTGCATGTTGTATAGAAATAGGTCCTCATCTGTTGTCTTGTGGCATTTGTCAGCAACAATAGTATCACAGACTACAGTGTTCATAAATGTGGGATAGAACTTTATTCAGTATTAACTCAGAAAATACACTGATAATCACATAACACTGTCAGAAGTGACCATACTGGGAATGTAATTTTTTTTTCAGCTCAGATGTGCTCCATTATTCTTTATCTCACCGTTGTCCTCATCTATACATCTTCATCAGTTGTGTTATGTGCACACGCTGTAAGCACTGGTTCACTTGGACATATTGCTACGAAACCAGCATCTGGTGAGAGGCTGTTCCTCACTAATTGCTGTGAAATAAAATTTCTGGAGGACAAATATAATATTTATCATAATATCATAACCAAAACAAATATTTTGGAAGTCTATCTTTTTCAAAGACAGACATATAACATCAGATATAACTTTTTAAAAAATAAATACAGAAATTAAATATCTGTACTATTAAATATCTGTATTATCAAGTAATTGAAAACAAAAGAACAGCAAGTTCATCTAAATTTATATTACAGGTTTAAAGCAGAACATCCTGTTCAATTTTTTTTTTGGAATGCAATCATTTATATATTATCAGATATATATCACTTTAATTTGTAGAATTTAATTTTGGTATTACACATTTTTAATTTTAGTGTCATATTTTGGTCACAACTATTTTGGAGGACATTTAGCAAATGGAGATTCTTCATTCATTTTGTTCTGGGGGAAGAAGAAAAATACAATGAGTTGGTGAATGTTGAACATAAACATTAAACATGATATTAATTTTATAAATGTTGGTGTTCCATAAATATAAAGATTATAGAAGGATTAGTGTGTATCCTCATTAAGTAAAACCTTTATGAATGTACAATGTATACTCATTGCACAATATGAGAAATGACAATTATCTACACACACACACACACACACACACACACACACACATATCTGCATGTGTATGTGTGTGCATGTGCATATTATATATATATATACATATATATACATATAAAATATATATAATGTATATCGATATTGCTATGAATAAAATTTTTTGTGCTCATTTCCATCTAACTTCTATAACTGTACATTCATACAAATTTTACTTCATGGGTCTCAAGTTAGACAGTAGAAAATGTCAAAATGAGAACCTTAAACTGGACCAGCTGCAACTGTTATATAATTAGAGTGATTTCCTTACCATTGGCAGATCTTCAAGGGGCTCAAACTTTGGCTTCCTAGAATTTACAGCCTTTGCAATACATAATGTCACCAGTAGGGCTAAAACGATGAAAAAGATACACAGAACGGCCACCAGCCCTGGATTCCCTGCCACGACGTTGATAGACTCTGAAAACATGAAAACCAGGCAATAGCTTAAGTATCTAACAACTTTCTTAATCCATCTACGTTTTCATCCATAA
This sequence comes from Chitala chitala, assembly GCA_025773905.1. Taxonomy (NCBI): domain Eukaryota; kingdom Metazoa; phylum Chordata; class Actinopteri; order Osteoglossiformes; family Notopteridae; genus Chitala; species Chitala chitala. The sequence goes on along the minus strand of JABJVR010007791.1, from coordinate 32,468 downwards.
CTAATAGAGTTCAGAGCAAATGTTAAATGCATATATCTTATTTGATTTTTTATTGAATGCCTTCAAATAATACACTACATTTACTCCTAACGATAAAAGCAGGTGAAAATTGTTTAGAATTTCAACGTGAACATACCACCATTCACAGTGACATTCCCATTAGCAGTCAAGGTGGTGGTCAGCCATGATGTGGTTAAAACTGAGGAGGGTGCTGTTGTAAAAGAGGTGTTTCCAGTGTTGTTGCTCTGAACTCTGGTGCTGTTCAACACACCCGGACTGGTACTGGAGATCGAAGACTCAGGGGGGAGTGAAGACTTTATAGTGGCACTACTTTTCAGAGTACTGCTTTTCAGAGTACTGCTTGTCAGGGTACTGCTTTTCAGAGTACTGCTTGTCAGGGTACTGCTTTTCAGAGTACTGGTTGTCAGAGTACTGCTTGTTAGGGTACTGCTTTTCAGGGTACTGGCTATTAGAGTTGCAGATGAATCTTTGCCTGCTGCTGTTGATAAGACTTTTGAAGTAATGGAGCTGTTTGAAGACAGTCTATCTAGAAAGGCCCAGCATGGCAAGCAGAAACAAACAGTGAATGGTGTTTAGTATTAATGATTTGTTCTATACACAACTTAAGCAATGCAGTTTAAAGTTTTCAATGTACTGTTATTTTTGCCAGGTAAAGCAGTTAAACTGACTTCAAACCCTTTTTATAGATATGACGTCAGAGATATCACAGAGAAAATGTTCTTAACACTATACAAAAAGGAATAAAATGAACACAGAACTTTTGAAGAATACACCATTTATAACGTGCTTTGTATTCTTGGAAGTTGCATCACGCGACATAGTATATATATATATATATATATATATATATTTTCAAACTACTGAACCTTGTTTGTTTTTTCTTTTTGATAGGTGCAACGTCTGCAACTCAAGCATAAACACTTTTCGAAATCGACAATGATGCCCTTCATTTGCAGGGTCTTAAAATCCATTGTGTAGTGCTGTGCAAGGATTTCTCCCTTCACTGAAATGCTTTAAATGTATAAGAGTTCCAGTGTCACTGTTAGCCAATAACAGTGCATTCCGATTTTCCTGCACCAGTAACCATTAAGAACAACATTCTATTTACATTTCCTTTTGTTTTTACTTCCAGTATAGTTTTTCCAACCCAATATCACAGATGCCTCATTGAGGCAAATAGAAACAGAAATGGAACTATAGTGAACGCAATAGAGTACACCCTGACTGCAATATCAAATTCCCATTGCTAGCTTGTGTTTGTTTGAAAAGGGGAAACACCCTGTATCCACTAACCTCTAGAATATAAAAAACTGACTGCTGCTGAACATTATATATATTTTACTTTTCATACAAAAGGCAAGAAGTTCATAACCTAAAGTCTGAACATTTGAAGTATGCATATATTCTTACAGAATACTGTATATAAATATTTTACATATTCAATTGACAAACACAATTGAAGTAATATAAGAACTTACTACATACAATATTATTTATATTGCCTGCAACAGACAAATTAAATCTGTTCGCAGAGATAAGCTGGTAATGTACGTTTTTAAACCAACAGAACTTTCATTCATGCAAATATTCCACAAATAAAAATTGAATGTAAGTAAAAATTTGAGAAATCTTCTTACCTTCAGATATTACAAAGCCACTGAAGATCGTTAAAAATAACACCGTATACCTTAACCTAGTCATGTTGTGCCCAGCGTATGCTTTATGGTAAGAACTTTCTATAGCAGATAAACTAAATAAATATCCACAGCTTTTGTTACACCCTTGAACCCAGGATGTTGTCAAATGAATAAAAGTAGGTGTGTTCTAGACCTCAAGTACTCAAAGTAAGCTTACCATTGTTTGACCAAGTGTATTTATTCACGCAATGCTAATGACTTTGACCTCATCCAACTTGGCCTGGTAACTGAAATTTATTCTGAATTCTCATACGCTCCATGTCCGGTCGGACAGCTGTCCACACACAAGGTCAGCTGGCTGCTTTGGCATTTAACATAATGTCCTGATTACCAGTCCACCTATGAGCAGCACAGACCACTGGGTCTAATATATTGCTAGCCAGTTTAGCTACAATTACAGCATGAAGCCAAAGATGTTAATGAAAATTCTCAGTCATCCAGGTGGAGCAGTCTGGAATTGAATCCTGTCAAATGGACTTCTTTCCTCTTGTTAGGAACGTGTCACTGCTTATCCAAGTAGCTTCTTCAGCCAAAGATATATTTTTTGTTTTAGATAAAGGCGAGACTTTTTCCTTTGTTTAAATACACATAAGCCATAATATTCTCATGTATCCATTAACTTGGCCTGGTCAATGCCTCACATTTGTGAAAAATATTGTTCACTTTAGTGAATAATATTAGATTTTTGCTCATAATTATACCACAAAGTGGAGCCCGCACTGAAGGGTCCCTCTTTTTTTAACATCATCTTGTGTTTTGCATAGTGCATTTTAAACTACTCTACAAAAGTTGAAAATAAAACTGAAAGGCCCATCTACTTTCATTAAGCTACTCATCTGAGATGTCTAGCTGGAACTTCTCTCTGGTTTACACTAAGCAGATTTCAAATTTGTTTTAAAGGTTAACGACACCTGGTCTTCTTCCTGTCACTTTAAGCTTGCAATTCTGGTGAAAAAAAGCATCCTACTCTTCTTATCCTTTATCATGAACGCCAGTCTGAGGTCATATCACAGCTTCCTTCATGCAACCCCCAACCATCAGTCCCTCTGAAGTTAGACTTCAGTCATAAGTTCATGCATGGCATATTAAGACTACACTGACTCATATTCAGATGTCTGTCTGTGTGCAGCAGGGGCAGAGGTGGCATAGAGTAGCATTTTTCACCTTAACAAAATTATCTGCAACCTTGTTTGCCATCCCATTGTAAGTGTAATATAAATTGAAGCAAAAATAATAGGCAAGTTTCATAATAATAATCTTGACATAAAGTCATGAGCTCAGCCTACCATGCAGGCTATCCCTCCAAAGAACAATGACTTGTGTAATGGAAGATTTTAGAAACAACTATACCAGTGTTCTGTCTGTAAGTGCTCTGTCCTTCCCAGATATCGATAAAGGGCAGCTGCCCATCTCAACTTCCGGATTTTCCTTTTCTGTCACATCCTGCCATTAGTTTAGCATATCTTACTGTGAAAGACGAGACTTTGCAACACGTAAGCATGTAGAATGGGAGTGGCTTATCACATAAATGCCTTTCCCATCCTCCCTTGTGCTGTTCCTTCTAACAGACAGCTGTACGCTGTGTGAACAAACCTCTCTTGCAAGAAATTAAACACTAAAATATAAACCTTGCTTTCAAAATTATTTCAAACCTCACCAATATAAAATTTTCACAACACTTGTTCCTCCTTTCCTTTCACACCACTACAAATTTCTCTGCCCAGTCTGAGACTGAAATTGTTGGTCTCTGACAATGAAAGAAAGTAAAGTTGAAAATAAATTGTAAATTCAGTCTTTTTATTCTGCTTCTTTGGAGTATGTGACTTTAAGATAGCTAGGCACCTACTAACCTTAAAGACGGTGGTATACTCAGATGTCAGAACTAAATCTGAAGTTGAAATGTGGCAAGGGATTATGGGAGAGCAATCTGATCTGTGGTGTGGGCTTGTTCTCTGTGTGTTTGGCAGAGAAGTTACACATTGTAAATAGTAATGTTATTAATCTGGTGCTGAAGGACTGTAGTGTTAATCAGACTGTCTAAGAGATTATTGTATATTATTTTCCAAACTGCAAAACAGTGGGATGTTATACATGATTGCTGAAACTTTATCGCTCCATGACTCTATACCGTACAGGGTGCAAGTGCAGCTTGCTGACATGACACATTTAGTACAAGATGACACATCACTAATTCAACTTCTGACACTGTTTCTTCCACTGGCCTTCCACTGGCCAGATTTTCATTATACACTCAGTAATGCAAGGCTTAAAAAAAAAAAAAAAACACTATAAACAGCAACTGTACATATAAGCCAATTTTTTTAATGTGTATCAATGTACAGCCATATGGTATGTACTTACACAAGTAAAATCAAGTAACAAAAGTGATCAGGCAAGATTAAACATACATTGGTCAAAATATTTTAAACTGAGGCAGCAATCCAAGAAATTTTTCTGTGACACATCTCCGTTCAATTGGAATAGAATTATAGGCACATATCGGAACATCTACTGCTACAACTAACACTGTAACACATTAGAGTGGCAGATTAACAGAAAAAAAATACAAAATAGTTACAAACACTTTGAGGCAATTTGTTGCAAAAGGCACTACATAAAAATCAACTGAACTGAATTACACTGGTGTTTAAGGATTCAAATACAGTCAAGTAGTTTGAATCTGATTAGTTGCACCTGACTGCCTGGTGATTTGGTGCTGTAGTTCTTTGTTTTTGCATTGCTCAGTCTGTGGTACAGTCAGGGTTTGTGTCCTTACAGAACTGATTTTTTTAAGATACACATTTCTTTTTTTTTTTTTTTACTGAAATGGCATTTCGGTTCCATTTCGTAGTTCTGTGGCTCTTAAGTCAATGTCCACACAACAGCAGTGCTGCTATGAAGCTGTTTAGTCAGCTGAGAGACAGTGGACGCATCAGTATAAACAAATTCCCGATTTAAGGCATAAAATAAAATTGTACTTTATGTTAAACCACCACACAATGGGTTTCTTTATATTGTTGCTCAGAAATGTTGGCTATTGAATAGAGTAATCAACATCCTTCAACACATTCAATTAAAATGAAGAGTCTTATCCTATTTGTGCCAAGAACCTAATTTTCAGTGTACTGAATTTTATAGCCCCCCTCTCTCACAGTGTTCTTAAATGGAATATATATATTTTTTTTTTTCAATTACAAATTAGTGAAGACAAATATCCATCCAAGCTCATGGACTCCTGGAAAATCTATCCTTAGTATTAAGAATCCCTAAATAGACATTGGCCTACATTTTGAATTGTTTCAGCAGTAACTTCTGTCAAGTTTTGAGTAATCTCCGGTGCAAGCTGCGGGCTTTTCACCCTAAATGGGGTTAGGGAGAGAACAAAAGAATAAACAACTGTAAAATAAGTAAAAAAAAAATGATTTAAGGTCAGACACTTACAGTGGCAATAAAAAATTGCTCAGATGAACATATGTACCACTACGGTGTTTACCAACAGTTTTCCCCTATGAATTTTATGTTTTATACCTCTATTACCTAAAATGACCACACTGGACAACTGTTTACTTAAAATAACAAGAATTAACATCCCTTAATGTATCTGTATTATGATTGTATGAATGTGATTTCCATTGATTTTGTATATGGTCTGTAAGCTTAAAAGCCACAAAATGATTGTAACAATGACAAAAAAGTGAAACCATATTTAATGTACAATGTAAGTGGTTTGGAAAGCAGTAAATGTATTGGAAGCAGTGCTTAAAAAAATCTTTTGTGAAAATATGTGGTATGAGGAGGTCATCAAGGCACAGTGCAATAGTTAGGCATGTCCTGTTTTTATTCAATTATTTTATTCAAATTCAAAATTCATTCAATTTTGGCAATAATAAAAAATTGGGCAATACTTTTTGGTACTGTACACAGAACATTCACTGCATGCACACACAGAAAACTGGCACACACTAACTCACCTTATACAAGCTGCACACCAAGTTGAAAAGAGATGACATGGCCTTGTTTTGCAAGTCTTCAGTGTGCTCCTGTTAGGACAGAGAATAGGAACACACCCAATGTAACTCCTCATCGTACAGGTAGGATCCCATTTATGACTGTCCCTACTAACAATAATAAACCAACTACACACATACGCAGTATATACACATATATTTTGAGTTGCACCTGTCTGTCATAAAGTGAATGGCATCATGGTATACACAACAGCACAGCGCTATGGTATACATACAATAGTGCTGAGAAGCTGCAGCTGGACCAGCTGTAACAGCCTCCCTTTGTTTCCATAATCCAGTTGTGCATGATGCAAGTACACCTTATATCTAGACTGTCTTGTGACCTGGTCATCGGATCAACACCTATCTGTACTAAGTGTCATGAACAATAGAAAAAAAGACAGATGTTTGTATGAGCGGTCCATTACCCCATTGATGGTTATCCACGGCACATACTGATGAGGTGGATTGAGGGCTTTTGTCTTCTGTGCGTTCTCATGCATCAGTTTGTTTCCCTGCTCTCCTTTTACACAAGTCATGATAGTGTCCCATTTCACTGAAGGGGCGTACAGGTTCAGACACTGAAGGGGAGGGGGGGACGGTTAATCCAGCCATTCCACTGTCAGAAAATATCCACATACCAAACTGTCCCCGTGCTTTTCAAACTAACATCATTTAAAGGTTGCTGCTGGTTCTGCAGTTATGAACATGAATGTATAAATCTCTGTATTAAGTTTTTAATATAAGAGAAGTGTTACACTGGGGTGTCATAGTTTGGTACTAAACTAGTCATCTACAGCAGCTACTTTTATTGCTTATTTAGTCAGTTTCTGCAGGAATTCACCTTGCTATTGTACCTTGTCACTTTCAATTAATCATTTTGCAGCAAAACTATATGAAATCTTATTCAACAGCTTGACAATCACCTTTGGTCAAAGAATAAACGTTGCATAAATACATAGCTACAGCTGGCAAGCCAGGTAAATGAAAACATTATTTAGGATGGAAGTAAATTTAATGCAAAATTACATTTAGACTAATGATAATTCAGTTCTAAAATGGGTTTGCTTCTGAATACACTACTTAAGACAGGTTCAATGGGTAGAACATCAGGTTGGGATGCAGAAGGTTCCCAGTTCAAATCCCAGCCCAGTCACCAGGTGTGTCCTTGAGCAAGACACCCATTGCTAACTCACTGTAATCTGTATGTGAAATGTAAATCGCTTTGGATAAAAGCATCTACCAAATGAATAAATGTAAATGTAGGTATCCAACACAGTTTTAACAAAATTCTGAGCTTTAAAGATATTGTCACGCCCTTCCTGTCATGCACCCTCTGTCCACTAGATGTCAGTCTAGTGACTTCCTCCTGTTCTTTCCTGCAGATTTCCTCGTTATTGCTACCCAGCCTTGCCTAGTTGTCTTGTTAATGGTATTAATAATCCCCACTTGTGTTCTATTAGTCATGTTCCTGTATACTTCCCTCGTTTCAGTTCCTTGCCAGTTAAGTGTTTGTGAGATCCGTGTGTGTGTGTGTGTGTGTGTGTGTGTGTGTGTGTGTGTGTGTGTGTGTGTGTGTGTGTGTGTGTGTGTTGCAGCTCCCTTGGCCTTGTGATAATCCCTGTGTTATTTACTTTGCTCCTGAAGTCCATGTACCTGTACCCTGTTTGATCTATTAAACCCTTTGCACAATAGACTCAATCTTTGCCCCCATACACCGGAAACGTTACAGACATGCAATGATCTAATCAATTATGTATTAGATTACATATACTTGTTCATCGTAAAGATATCTTTCATGAGTTTAACAGCACATCACCCCATGCAACGAAAACAAAACTCACATAAACAAGAAGGTTTTTGAAGTGATGAACAGTAACTACACTAAGTAGGTTTCAACAACTGTAGAGCACCACTCTCAGGTGATTCCAACCATCCATTTGCTATACCGTCTTAACCAATTCAGGATCACAGGAAGCCTAGAGCACATCCCATGGGGCACATCAGTCCAACACAGGGCATCAGATGATTCCATCCTGATAAAATGATTAAGGCAGATCACAGTCTAACTCCAGGCTCTAGTACTTTCACAATTTGTTCTCACACTTACTGACTCAGCAGCTTTGAGAACATCAGCTGAAGATTCCATGCAATAGATTATTGGAAATGCTATATTGCTTGCTGTATTCAAAACACAAGCCTGTGAAAGACAAAAGGAAACATTACAGTCAAACTCAGCCTACTTAAAAACCTTTAACCAGACACCACACCAAATGTGCACATTTCAATCCACTTGGGATAAAGTATATAACCATTTTACCTCAATCATGTTACCCAGACACTCGGGATCACCATGCTGACAAGTAAATTTGTATGGTGGTTTGTCACCTGACTCCTACGAAATCAGAAGATAGCAGTATAAAGTTCAAATAAGGAACAGAAATTATAACTTCAATGAGATGCAACAAACAAAGAAAACTGCTGACCATTGCATTTCCGTAAGGCACCAGATTAACAGTCATGATGTCCTGAAGCATGGACCAAGTAGGGTAGAGCTGCAGTACCAGGAAAGACCTGCATCCAGGGCACAGGCTCTCATAGTAGAGAGCTACCTCCACAGAAGGATCTGCCACACCAGTCTGGGTAGCATTCAGCTCCAAGCACTGTTTCTGCACCTGCAACAAAACAAGCAGAGCTTTATGAACAGAGCCTGAAATCAGTCTGCCTCCTTCTGCCTTTCTGGTGGGAGTTTGGGGGGGGGGGCAACCCAATAAATCCATGGGACTAACACCGCAACATCGTTTTACTAAAATTGGCAGTCTGAGGTCAAGATCACATGTTGACAACAAATTGGGAACAAACGGTGCTCAATTGCTCAGTTTTAATAGGAGAACACTTCGTAGAATGTACACAGACAAGTTTGAAAAGATGCTGTGATCTCCACAATTTGCTTAATAAATTAAGATGACAATCGTAAAGTTTTTTAATCAACAGCAATTCGCTTCACTAGAAGCTGGGGATCCTTTCCAAGAAACCCTGAAAACCCCGCTCATAATTAATGCATTTACATATAGACACACCGAAAACCCTTACGTCTATAGTTAAGATGTCTCTCACTCCATCAGACATTTAAATTTAAAGGTGTAGGCTAACTGAACAAGAGATTACTATTTTATTCTAGCAACACTAATGAAATTAAAAACATAAATGTCATACCCCGCATTCTTCAGCGATCTCCAGCGTGCGACACCACTGTGATGGGGGGTAGCCGCAGGACGGACTGGGTTTACAGTAACTTTTGCTTAACATTAAGCAAAAGCCAAAAACAACAACCACAAAAGCCCTCATGCTTACTGGTGATTTTACGAGAAGTGAATTAAGATGTTTCATTTCTGCCAGTTATAGGACCCGATAAACTCCTCCTTCCCCGAGTGTTTCCTTTTCGTCACCTGAGTCCTCGTTTCGTCTCGAAACCGGCTTGGTGGTGTTCATACGAAGTACAAGTTTTGCAAATGTTTAAAAACAAAACGTTTTCAGTTACAAAACACGTTTTGCAGTATTTTATATGGTTTACTTCTAACTATAGCAGTCTTGTTTTGTTCAGTATGCGGAACCATATAACGCATGAGGCTCCCCAAATACAGTATGACTAACTGTCATACAGTGTACGATAAATCTACTTTTACGAAACTTTTTTTCTGCAGGGAAATGTTCTGCTACGTCATTGCGCCCCCAACACTGACCTCTGCACTTCTGAACTTCTTAATTATACGGCTAAGACTGGGAATTAGTTATATTATTTTGATTTTCTCAGTGAAATATACATGAATGTAAACTGAATTGTACATGTAATACTTGCATGAGCAAAACACCGGGTCATTTTACGATGCTTAAGTTTATTTAGAAAGGTTAGGTTAGAAAAATAGCTTCCCTTTTGAAAGGGAAGTCTCTCTTAAAAATACACATACTGTACAATGGCGTACTAGTAAATTCTGTTTCATGTTGTTTCATTCGGTTACAATTGCCTACTGAGCACTGTCACAATGATATTATTATTTAACACTTCCTTTTAAAATTACATTATTACACTGATAAAGTCTTCAACACAGTCTAGTAATTGTCTTTTTAGGTAGCTGGAATTTCCCTAAAAAGCCGAATGAAAGACGCGTAGAACTACACATCAAAAATAGAAGCAGGAAGGTATGCAAAAAAAGGAAGCGCATGACTCCAAGTCGTCCATTGCTACATCACTATGAGGTTCTCTTAGCAACAGCTGACGCTATCAGTTTAACTAATTTGATTGGATTACTGTTTTCTATAGCGGAAGATAATTCAACCGAAATATATATATATATTTTTTTATAAAAACATAATAATAATAAATAAAATAAACATAAATAAATAAAAACATAATGGAAGAATGAAGAAAATCTAAACTTCAACCGGTTTCTTCAGTGTCCAAATGCTTTAAGTATTATTCACAGAAATTATGTTAGTGATAGACTATCCTAACTTTTTAGAGGATTTTGCAGAAATACACATTTTCAACAAACAATTAAATTCACTTGGTAAAACATCAATGTGCTGATGTCGTGTTCTCAATATAGTACACGGTGAATAGACTTGACAGTTGACTTCTTTTTGTTTTCAATGCCACTTCCCATACTGTCCTAAGTTTTTTGAACTGGGATTGTAGATTCACAGTGGACCTGGTTGTTGCCCCAAGGTACACAAATGGTACAGTACGCATCTTGATAGAATGCAGTCACTCATACAACCACAGTGTAAATGCAACTCTCAGTAGAACCAGAAGTCTTTGGACTGCAGGAGTAAGAAAACCCACAAAGAAATGGAGAAATAGTGCAAAATTTATGCATTTACTGCAGAGGACCAGATTCAAACCCACAGCTCCAGAGGTGTGCAATAACAATGTGAGGCACTATACGTAATATAACGTTGTTCTACAAAAGTGTACTTCACAGACAATTCTGACCCTAGATTGCGTTTAACAGAGATGGATGATCACATCAATAACTGAAGAAGGAATGAGATTGCATGTATTTTAACCAATATCCCAATGATAAGGAGAAAAATATTATTCATCCTTCAGCTGTTGATTTGATTAAAGGTATTATAGCTTTAGTTTAAATTACACATTTTGATTACTACCAAATTCACAATATTTTTACAGGTCAGTTCTGCCATTCGTGGGGCCTAGCATATTCAGCAAGGGACGAGTGCTGTAGGCTGATTGTACCAGTTGTGTTTTCTACTTAAGCGCTGTAACAGGCTAAGGCAGCTGCCAGCTCAAGGGGTAGAACATCAGGTTAGGATGGAGAAGCCTCTTGGCTCAAATCCCACACCAGCCATCAGCTGCGTTCCTGAGCAAGACATCCAGCGCCAGCTTCGTGGGCTCTGAATAATGACCACTCAGTGCTACTGGGATGGGCTAAATGCAGAGAACAAACTGCGTTGTAACATACGTCTTCGTTTGTAAGTTGGTTTGGACAAAGGCGTCTGCTAACTGAATAAATGTAATAAAGCCTCAAATCCCAGAGATATCATGAACATCATCCTAACTTCAGCAGAAAGGCAAATTTTGCAGCAACTGTGAAGAGGAAAAGTTTTGTTGAGGGGTACAAAAAATAAGTGCTCATTCCAGGGGATGACATCAGCATCATAGAAGAATCCCAAGAATGTTAAGTCTGCTACAGTAGCATTGTGTTCTGGGTACATTTTTATATGGAAAAATAAATATAGTTAAATTCAGGACACGGACTGAACAGCTGTAAGGTACTGTTCACTGGACCATGTTTTCACTTTTCCATTAGGATTCATTCATATACCTTATCAAGATTATATACTTCTTAACATCCCCCCCACCCCACTTAATACAGAACTTCTACACCATCAACAGCATATACACTATGAACCAGCAGTACACTTCTGCAGACTAAGGATATCGGCTGGTAAAATTCTAGTGAAACTGCTTCTCTTATTCTAGAGTTCAAAATACAGTTCACTTATTATACAGCAACCTACTCTTTGTATATGACTATCACTGTGAATGTCTCTATGTGTGTAAATGCCCTGAAATTTATGGGTGTTACCTGATAACTTGTACCTTGCCTTTATGACATATGCTTGCAGAGGTAAGCAACATCTCTTGAAGTGTTTGGCTTATAAATGTGGAATTTTCACTAAATGAGTCATATGATGCTTTTTATAAGTTATGTGGGGGGAAAGATAACTGTCTGGCTATGGTAGATTGTAGAAGAGTTGCTTACAACTATACTGTGTACTGTATGGGATTTTGTTAAAATATGGTATTTTAATTTTTATTTTTCCTTTTGCACAATCCCTCATCGAACTGCCACCATAAAGTGGTGGATTTGAGTGCCTGAATGACCCTAGGAGCTATGTTGCTTGGGGCTAAATCCCCCTGGTAGTGTCTCTCAAGCCAAACAGGTCCTAGGTGACGGGTTAGACTAAGAGCAGTTCATAAACCCCTTATGGAAAGAAAAACATAGAGGAGCATTATGTCACCTGGATTGGCATTATCGGGGCCCCACCCTGGAGCCAGGCCTGGGGTTGGAGCATGCAGGTGAGTGCTTGGTGGCTGGGTCCACACTCACGGGACCTGGCCAGGGTCAGCCGAAAAGAAAGACGTGGTCCCACCTTCCTGTAGGCCCACCACCTGCAGGAAGGAGCATAAGGGGCCAGTGCATTATAGATTGGGTGGCAGTTCTGACGGGAGGTCTTGATGGCCCAATCCCTGGACAATGAATTTGGCTGTCTGGACATGGAATGTCACCTCGCTGGGGGGGAAGGAACCAGAGCTTGTGTGGGAGGTCGAGCAGTACCAGCTAAAGATAGTCGGGTTGGCATCTACACACTGCCTGAACTATGGAACCCAACTCCTTGAGAAAAGCTGGACTTTCTTCTATTCTACAGTTCCACATGCTGAGAGGTGGCAGGCCGGGGTAGGCTTGCTCATACCTCCCCTGCTCTGCCGCTATGTGTTGGAGTTTTCCTCAGTGAATGAGAGGATTTCTTCCCTGTGCCTTTGGGTAGGGGATAGGTCTCTCTCTGTTGTTTATGCCTATGGGCCAAATAGCAGTGCAGAGTACCCGGCCTTCTTGGGGTCTCTGGAAGGGGTGTTGAAAGGAGCTCAGACTGGGGACTCTGTTATTCTACTGGGGATTTCAACACCCATGTGGGCAATGACAGTGACATCTGGAGAGGTGTGATTGGGAGGAACAGCCTCCCCGATCTGAACCCGAGTGGTGTTTTGTTATTGGACGTCTGTGCTAGTCACTGTTTGTCCATAATGAACACTATGTTCAAGCATAAGGGTGTCCACCAGTGCACGTGGCACTAGGACACCCTAGGCAGGAGGTCAATGACTGACTTCATGATTGTGTCATCTCTGACCATATGTCTCGGGCAAAGAGAGGGGCTGAGCTGTCAATCGATTACTACTTGGTAGTGAGCTGGATCCGATGGTGGAGGAGGAAGCCGGACAGACTTGGCAGACCCCAACATATTGTGAAGGTTTGTTAGGAATGCCTGGCTGAACCCTCTGTCAGAGGGGTCTTCAACTCCCATCTCTGGGAGAGCTTCAACCAGATCCCAAGGGAGACTGAGGACATTGAGTCCGAGTGGACTATGTTCTCCACCTCCATTGTCAATGTGGCTGTAAGGAGCTGTGGCTGTAAAGTCTCTGATGCCTGCCATGGCAGCAACCCCAGAACCTGGTGGTGGACACTGAAAGTAAGGGATGCCATCAAGCTGAAGGAGGAGTCCTATCGAGCATGGTTGGCTTGTGGGACTCCTGAAGCAGCTGACAGGAACCGACAGTCCAAGCAAGCTGCAGCCCGGGTGGTCACGAAAGCAAGAACTTGGGTCTGGAAGGAGTTCGTCAAGGCCATGGAGGAGGACTTTCGGTAGGCCTCAAAGAAAATCTGACAAACTGTTCAGTGCCTCAGGAGGGGAAGCAGTGCTCAGACAATACTGTTTACAGTGGAGGTGAGGAGCTGTTGACCTTGACTGGAGATATTGTTGGACAGTGGAAGAAGTATTTCGAACAACAACTCAACCCCACCGACATGCCTTCTGTAGACGAAGCAGAGGCTGGGGACTCAGAGGTTGATTCGTCCATCACCCGGGCTGAAGTCACTGAGGTAGTATGCAAGCTCCTCAGTAGCAGGGCAACGGGGGTGCATGAGATCTGCCCTGAGTACCTTAAGTCTCTGGACGTTGTGGGGCCGTCTTGTCTGACATGTCTTTGCAACATAGCGTAGCGGTTAGGGGCAGTACCTCTGGACTGGCAGACTGGGGTGGTGGTCCCTCTTTTCAAGAATGGGGACCAGAGGGTGTGTTCCAAGTAGAGGGGGATCACACTCCTTGCCCTCCCTCTGACAGTTTATGCCAGAGTGCTGGAGAGGAGAATCAGGGCAATAGTTGAAGCTAGGATTCAGGAGAAGCAATGTGGTTTTCGTTCCAGTTGTGGAACATTAGACCAGCTCCATTCCCTTACTAGGGTGTTTGTGGGTTCATGGGAGTTTACTCAACCAGTAAAATTGGAGAAGGCATTTGACCGTGTCTCCCATGGCATCCTATGGGAGGTGCTCTGGGAGTATGGGGTCAGGGGCCCTCTGCTATGGGCTGTCCGATTTCTGTAAAACCGGAGTAGGAGTTTGGTTCGCATTACCAGCAGTAACTCAGACTTGTTCCCAGTGTATGCTGGACTCAGACAGGGCTGCCCTTGTCACTGGTTCTGTTCATCATTTTCATGGAGAGAATTTCTAGGCGGAGCCAAGCGCCGGAGGGAGTCTGGTTTGGGGACCACAGGATTTCATGTCTGCTTTTTGTGGATGATGTTGTTCTGTTGACTTCATCAGGCCAAGACCTTCAGTGTGTACTGTGGTGGTTTGCAGTCAAGTGCAAAGCAGCTGGGATGAGAATCAGCACCTCCAAGTCTGAGGCCATAGTTCTCGACTGGAAAAAGGTGGTTTGCCCTCTGCGGGTTGGAGGAGAGGATCCTGCCTCAAGTGGAGGAATTTTAAGTATCTTATTCATGAATGAGGGAAGGATGGAGCATGAGACTGACAGACGGATCGGTGCAGTGGCAGCAGCAATGTGGTCGATGTACGGGCCTGTTGTGGTGAAAAAGGAGCTGTGCATAAAGGCAAAGCTCTCGATTTACCGGTCAGTCTACGTTCCTACTCTCACCTATGGTCATGAGCTTTGGGTTGTGACCGAAAGAACAAGGTGTCGGATACAAGTGGCTGAAATGAGTTTCCTCCACAGGGTGGCGGGGCGCACCCTTAGAGATAGGGTGAAGAGCTCGGTCACCAGGGAGGAGCTCAAGAGTAGAGCCGCTGCTCCTTCACATTGAGAGGAACCAGTTGAGGCGGCTCATCTGTTTCGGATGCCTCTGGGACGCCTACCTGGGGAGGTGTTCCAGACATGTCCCACCGGGAGCAGGCCCCAGGGAAGACCCAGGACATGCTGGAGGGACTATGTCTCCCAGTTGGCCTGGGAACACCTCGGTTTTCCACCTGAAAGAGCTGAAGGAAGTGTCTGGGGAGAAGGAAGTCTGAGCGTCTCTGCTTAGTCTGCTGCCCCTGCGACCCGTCGCCAGATAAGCGGTAGATGATGGATGGATGGATGGATGGATGGATGGATGGACGTTTGTACAAGTAATAATGGAAAAAAGTTTTACTGGTCCACAAAAATTGTGCCCTCAGTAAAAATCGCTCAGAGAATCCTACCTTCTTCTGTATCACTTTCTCATTCAGTCTCCTGATCTCAATTGCATTCAGTCTTCAGGAACCATGCAAACATACCATGAAACACAATAAATGAATAAAAATGGTTTCATACACGCAACCTGTCAGATTATAACCCATACACATAGCAAGCTCATTCTTAGAAACAAAAAAAAAAAATAAAACAATCAAAAAGCAAAAATGTTAATTTTAGGAAGATGTTTTGCTAGGGAAAACTAAAGAAAAATAATTTTAACCATAAGAGGGTGCTGTCCCCTTTACTGTAAGTACAAACTCAGTGTTGCAATCCATCCATCCATTTTCCAAACCACCTATCCTACGTAGGGTCACAGGGGTCCTGGAGCCTACCAAAGGAACTTGGGCGGGGGACACCCTAGATGGGGTGCCAATTCTTTTCAGGGCACAGTCACAAGTGCAATGAAACACTATAGGCAATCTGCAAATACCAATCAGCTTACATGTGCCCTGCGGTGGGTTGGCACCCCGCCCTGGGTGTCCCCTACCCTGCGCTCTATGTCCCCTGGGATGGGCTCCAAACTTCTCGCGACCCACAACAGGATAAAGCGGTATAGAAGATGACTGGCTGACAATCAGCTTACAATGCATATCTTTAGATGGTGGGGGAAAATATGAGTACCCAGAGGAAACCGACACAGCACAAAAGAACATGTAAACTCCACATACACAAATCAGGCAAGATCTAAACCGTCAGCATGGAGGTGCGAAGCAATGGTGCTAACCACTGAGCCACTGTCCTCTAATAAACACAAAAGTTAAACAGGGATTTTACTTGGCAATTAATACAACTAAGGCTATAGGAGACAAGAAAACAGTTTTTTTTTTCCAGTATGTTTATTTTAAGTACCATAGAAAACTTTAAAGTACCAGTCTAAAACAAACACAGCATTGGCTTAAGATGGTCAGCTGTACACTAAAAAACACTGCATCTGAAGACAGACTGGAGACAGAAAAGGAAATAAAATCATCTTAAGTACATCAGGATTGTGCACACATCATACCCAGTACTGATAACCTGGGTGGCTTAACAGTGCTCCCTCTCAGTGTTCAATTGCACTTCTGTGAACTGTAGTTTAAACAAACAAAACAATTCCTACAAGTTCCATCAACCATTCATTTCAAAAGGGGAAATGCATTTGCTGAAATAAATTCAATGGCAAAATATAGCCGAATAGACAGGCTACAGTTTAAACCATTGTTGGTGGAGCTCAGTTTATTGTAATAAAACAAGTATTTAAAAAATTACTTCTAGATCTAGATGTTCAGAAAATTTCTATAAATGGCAACTATTAAAAAAATCTGTTGCCTACATATTATTTATGGTCATACCTGTTATAACAGAAATAACTGTAGGTTGTCTCACTGATGCAGCCACGTAAAATTCCCCCAAAACGCATACATTTTCATTCACATGAACAAAATTGCTTTGTGGGAAGTAATTGCACCAAACACGTGTTGGCAACAGACTACAGTACATAAATCGAAACTAAATACAGATTATTGTTAAAATTTAGTGCAAAATCTAAATTATTGCCACATGACAGATTCATGTTGGTGCCTAGCTCACAACTGGTGCAATTAAAACCCACATATTATCAGGTGTTGAACAATGAAGACAAAATGTCTTTGGAAAGCAGTTACACAACTGCGGAAAGCACAATCGATTATAAATGTGTTTGTATAATTGGTACTGTCAAACCTCTGGCAATGCACACTCAAAGAATTTAATTGCACTTTTAAAAATTTAAAAACAAAGAGAGTTAAAACATCCAGCATTTTTGTATAGTGCAGTGCTCAGTAGGTGATCAATTTTTAAATCATCTGCGTTTCAGAAGTGCCAGTTCAGATTACGTGAAAGTTTTAGTGGAAGATGTTATCTTCATCATGAAAACAGCAGATGGCGCTAGATTATAAAGTTCTGGTATCTCAAGGGAGCACTGTTACAAAAATACAAAACCTAAACTCAAACGGCTTTACACTTCAAGTAAAAAAAAAAAAAAAAGAAAAAAGAAAACAGGAAAATTTTCTTTTAAAACTATACTCAAGTTTTCCTCATCTTTCTACCTAACTAATAAAAAGTCTAACAGAGTTGTTTTTAACTGTTTTTTTTTCCTATTTGGTTAGTTGTAGATTGTAAACAAATATTAAAGTATGGAAACAATAGTATTCAGGCTAGCTTATTAATAATATAATCTGTCAGGTTATATTGAACAATAAACAAATATACATCTAAAAATTTCCAAATGCCAATTTCAAACAAAAACTCAAATCAGGCACCATAGTAATTTGGGTGTTGTGACTAGGAGTGCTTCTGACTTAAGCCAGTACCTTTGACAAGTCAAAACATCCAAGTGGAGGGGAAAAAAGGTGTGTGCATGTGTGTGTGCGTGTGTGTGTGTGTATAAAAAGCCAAGAGCCCAACCTGCAGGGTGGTAGCGTGGCATTTGTGGCCCACGTGACACTTGCAGTGAGTCTTTGTAGTGTATTCAGTGGATCTTCCAGTTTGTTCACCTGTCCTATTGTCCCTCTCACGGAGCCATGCCCAGGTGAATCCGTGAAGGCTGCAGAAAACACTGCCCCCCTTCCCCCCCCTTTCACTGCTATAAAAAACATTTGGCTAGAACTGAAACTCTAAGACTTCCACAGCTTGATTAAGAAATAAACGTGATTCTATAGACACAGGCACAGACAGGACAATTGGAGGTGTCACTTGGCTCATTACAAAACCAGTTCAGGCGTCCCCGGGACACTTCTGTTTTGTGCTCCGTGCAGGGCACTTCAGCTCAAACAAGTGCCCTTGCATGACAGACTTTGCTATTCTAGTTGAACTATGTACATGCCAAGAAACCCAACCAGCGTCTCACAGTTACAGTCTGTAAAAATAAAGATGTCATTCGCTTGTCACTGGGGCCACCCACAGGCAAACAAGTGAAACCATATTGTTTAAATCTATGTACAGGACATGTTGAACAGAGCATGTGTCATTTTTAAAAGATCCTTGTCAAAGACCTCAATGAGCTCCTACGGTTGCTACCACAAGGTCTAAGATGTGTTCAGTTTATTTAGTCAGACTGCGTAACATCACGATGCACTGACGTAACGTCACTGGTTCAGTATGTACACCCAGTACTGGTAGCACCAGAACATTTCTCTGCTCTTGCTTCAATGAAAAATACTTAAAGGACCCAGAACTTCACAACAATGTGAAATTAATGTCCACAAATTATACCCAAAATTTCTTCTCACCTAGAAACTCCCTGAATTATTACACTTTAACACTTAACCAATTTATTTGGCTAAAATCATGCACGTTTTATTTGGTAAATGCACTCATTTGCTTTTATGTAGCTCATTTTTTTAATGATGTTTTAAACTTGTTTACTTACATTAAGCAAGAAGACTTTAAAAAATGGACAGTACATAAATTATACACTATAGAACACTACAATTGAACCAGTAATAATATGTGATGACTAAGTCAATTCTGCCCAGTTCTCTTTTGCTGGACTTACTAGTTCAAGTTGGTACATAAATATACTTCAGCCGAATAATGCATTAAGCTCCAAGAGCCAACTCCACAAGCGGAACGACTGTTTTCAATTGTGACGACTGTTAGTACGACACGCACAGAGTAACCTCACTCTGCCCTTCTATGAGTGTTTTTTGTTTGTCACATTAGGGCTATATGACCTGCAGTACAGTGCAGTCCAACTGAAGGGGAAAAACAAAGCGTGCATGTGAAATGACACGCAAGTTTAAACACTTGATGAATCCTTACACTGCCTGCATTCTCTCTTCTCCAAAAATCCTAGTTCACCTCTTTCAACCAAGATCAAAAAAACTAATTTAACAAAATCTCCTTAAATATGCTCCAATATGAGAATTAAGCACATATGTTTTGTACAATACATACTAGGCAGTGTCCAGTTAGTAAAGGATTACTGTGGCGCTACTCTTAAAAACAAAATAAGATGGTGTAACTGCATGAAACGGCTACAGGCACTTCTGACAATCGTGTGCGTGGTTTCAGCAGACCAGTCCCTAAATGCACTCCTCCCTAAACACACTGCACTGACGACACTGTGGCATCCCCCCCGCGACTAAAAAAAAAAAAAAACCTGAAATAAACAGACAAAAAAGCACCTTCAACCCCTTCCCCATCAGCATCACACAGGTATGCCAGGTACAAATCAGGGATGTTGGGAAGCACTTTGTGCATCTGTCCCTCAAAGTACTGCATTTTTTAAAACAATTTTTTATATTAAGCTTACAGGCAGCCCAGAAGTTCAGATGCTTTGCTCACCTGACTGCTCTGGATTCAACTACAAGACGCTACTTCAACATGAGAATTCCACCTAACACACTAGAATCAGTTTTATGAGCCTTTCTTTATCCCTGTTATTTCGCATTCACAATTATGGTGCTGTTCTTGAATTTAGACCTCTTGCACGAGTACATCTACCTGGAATATGACTTTAAGAATATTTCCTCAAACAGCAGACTGAAGCCCACAGTTTTGTCTTCTATTCGTAAATATAGGCATAACTATTTGTGCATATTGTACAGACGCATTATTCAACAGTACTAGTAAACAGTGAATGCTTAGATTATATCTCTGAATGAAGATGTTCATGCAGTCTTTAAAAAAATCCTCTTCTCACACCACTGTGTTCAAGCTTATAACAGAGCAGATATTTTGCTACATTAAATGAAAGGATGTCCTTCATTTGGCTTACATTACTCGACATCATGAGTCCTCCAGTATGTTCTCATAAGGAGAATGACCAATAACAATGTGCTCTCCCAGGCAGATTCCTTACAGCGAATCACTTCATTTCACTTGTTGCCTGAAATAGCAGTCTTTAAAAAAATGCTCTACAGCCCTCTATATTAGCTTGTGTCATGAAGATGAAATGGCAATTAGAACGCCTGGAAAATGTTTTTGTAAGCAGGAACACTGTCCCTTGGTGACGCTGCTCACAAAGTCACATTTAGGATAAAAGTAAAAAGAATGTCTTTGTACCAGTTCCTAGTAGAATGCTATTCTGTACAAGAACAGGTACAAAAACACAACGAAATTAAGGAAAGCAGAGATTCATTTATACATGGTATAAAAGTTCAACATATAGAAAGGAAAAACAAAAATACAAATGGGTGATAAAAGAATACTGCTCAGTCCATTTGTTCGTTTCCCACCTTTAAAAACAGGTGGTAGGTTCTCCAAGTTTGCAGCTGCAGAGGACGATTCTGAAGAGCCCATGGTTCTTCTTTCCTTTTATGGCTGCCAAGTATATATTTAAAAAAAAATCTATCCAACCTACAGTGTCTACAGCAGCTTTTTGAGAAGGAAAAAGATATTGGCAACTAACGCATTCATTCTGCTGTCCTTCCTCAAATTCTCAGCCTAGGTAGACTACTCTAGTGTTCTAAACAAGAATAATAAAAAAGATAACTTCAATGTGGGTGTTCTGCATGGCAAGAACCCCGACTGCTAACAGACAGCTAACTCTACATTGGCTTATATTGAACGGCTTCTTTAAAGGTTGGAGCGCATCTCAGCAACAAGTCCTCATTGGTATGATTCACAGGAGCTCATCTGAGATTTGAACACAAAGGGCTGAACTTCAAAGCATGCCCCCCCCCCACCCCCCTTTTTTGTTCCGCTCGGCCGCATTCATCGGGGCTGCTGGGCAAAGACGGGATAAGCGAGGGTCACATTGAGGGAGTCGTTGTGCTGGACCAGGGACGTGTGTCTGTAGTGTAGGACGAGCTCTCGCAGAGAGCTGTACAGGTTGTAGGGCTCAGCGAATCCATATCCTGTGGCCGTCTTGTAGATCACACAGTGCTTGATGTCTCGGTCCACCCTACAGTCAAGAGACAGAAATATTTGTTCAGACCCAGAGGTATCAAAACTGGACCAGTCGAACATTTGTTATGTTACAGTATATAATTAGCATACAGCCTTTACTTTAAAATCCACTCTCGACATTTTTAAATAGTTCACAGTATACCTTTGCCATCTGTTATATTTTTAAGGGTTCCAGTCTGACATTGTTGAACCTCTGATTTAGCATCGTTACACAAGGACAGTCGAGGTAACCAAAGTGGGGTACAACTCCGCGTGACACTCACACCACTGAGCACGCCAACAAGCCCTTCTGCGTCTGGCTCTCACGGATGAGGAAGGTGCCATCGCACTTGTTATCGAGTAGCTCCTCGGCCCGGGCACGCTTCATGTCCCCCATGTACCACGTGCGCTCGTCATGGTGCGGGATGTCCTCCTCCTCGTCCATCATGGAATAATGGCTGAACCAAAACCAAAGGACAGAGGAGCGAGCATTAGGTTCTAGCGCCCTCTATGGAGCATGCGCCAACACTGTCAGAAATGTATTAGAATTTCAGAACACATTATGTTCTTTGCAAACTTTGCACACACTGACTGACATGACAGTTCTGAACACACAAGGCAAACTGCTCAGCATAACAGTGATCTGCAGAGGTCATGAACTTCACTCTGTGACTGTCATCTTTTCACATTTATAACTTTTTTCCAATGTTAATACTTAGTTCAAATTTACTTCAGAATACATACAACAACAACTGAATATTTTAAAATATACATATTTAAAAATTGCAGTAAAATAATAATAATAGGAACTTTATTTGACTGACATTATTTGTATGTATAAGTAATGTTCCGGTAAAAAAAAAAATATATATATATACTATATTCCAAATCTAAAGAGAAACAGATACGTAAAATCCAGTGACCACATCAAAATAAACTTGTGAATCATATGGTATGGAGATTACGAGATTACAGTTAATTTAGCTCACTGATGTGTGTTGTAAATACAAATGCCTATGCCTCTCCGTGACATGAATGTGCCAGTTTTTCAGTTTTTCCAGTGGGCACCACTTCTGAATTACAAATGCTCTTGCTCTTGCACTAACTAACTCCAACTTTTGTTTTACCAATGGGCACCAGCACTGGTACACTAGTAACTGACAAACATGGACACTGTGACCAAACTGTACATGTTCTACAGCTAAAATTCTAGTGTTTCAAGTTGAGTCTAAATGACAATGTGGTGTTTATACTTACTCTTCTATATCGTTGTTGATTCCCAACCATTCGTTGATCTTCCGCTGCCTGGTGCCTTTCTGAGTCAGCCACCTAAAAAAACGAGCCAACCACAAAACATAACACGGACCTGTTCCGTGTGGGAGCAATCTAAGAATTGAGTCGTCTCCAGCTGCATACGTACACCCCGGTAGAAGCCTGCAGATGGAACCACTTACACTAGGTACTGCTCTCGGATCTTCCGCAGCTGCATCAGATCAGGTTTCAGGCTGTTCATTTTCTTGTCAATCTCTCGATTATCCGATGCCTGTTTCTTCAGGTCCTGCTCCAGTTTCCTCTTACTGTCATGGATCTCGGCCACTCTGGACTTGAGCTTCTCCGAGTTACTTTTGATTCTGAGGGCACAAAGAGACACTTACACTGGGACAAACGCAATGTGTTCGAGCAGGCAAAGGCCGTGCTCAGAACACAACGGTCCCGAGTCGCTCTGCTCCTCCATGAAGTGGGCACAGCGGACGGCTCCCACACCTCTGGATCTCCTTGTCGTTGCCCTCGCGGACGTACTTCTCGACATACTCCTTGCTGTAGCGCTCCTGAGTTTCGCACTGCTCCTCAAAGATCTTGATTGTCTCATTGAACGCCTCAATGGCCGTGCGCTTCATCTGCAGCTCCTGCACATGCAGGCAACATGCATCTGCTCATTTCCACATCTCCCCCTTTGCCGACATGTTCAGCAGTGGGTATGTGGAAAGACAGACATACCTGGGATGTGCGTGTGTACTCCTCGTAGAGGATATCGTACTCGCGGCTCTTCTCCTGGTACTGTTCGTGATATGCCTTTAGCTGTTCTCCCACAGCTTCAATGCTGTCCTCTTTCACCACCTGGTCCTAGAGCAGAAAACACCAAACACACAATACTCACCAACACCTCATTAGCAGTGTGTCTGTTCTGTTTTAGCACACTGGTATTATCTACAGTTGCATAAGACATTGTCATAGTCTATTGGGTTATGACACTGGACACAACAATAGCAAAAGAAAACCACTGAGTGTGTGTGACGCTATATTGGCGTTTCTACCTGCTGAGACTTGGAAACGGGGTACAGAAGTCTTGTGTCGAGTTTTGCATTGTATTGTGCCAGAGACTCATTGCGGTAGTGATTGATGAGCTCCACAACGGATGTGAAGGTCAGAGGCTCAGAAAAGCCATACTTCCCTCCACGATGGAAAATCTTGATCAGCTTGTTGTTCCCACCTTTCCTGTAACCAGTAAAAATATAACATGGGAGGAGAGTCAAAATTACCCACTACCAAACTTAATGTCTCTCAGTCAATTACCATTCAGCTAAATGACTGGTGACTGCATCGTGATTTAAAGTATATTCCCTCCACAGCATTTAATGTTAAAATCCCAACAGGATTTGTGTTTGCTGCAGTTATACTTTGGTTTTAATCATATACATGACACCTGCTGGTACTTCAAGTTTGTTCTATGTTAATATGACCAGTACTGCAGGATGATGGTAAAAATACAGGTAGTTAATATTTCACTAAGCTGTTTGGTGTATGTACGAACTGTATTAAAGCAGGCAAATGTTTTCAATGTAATCATGGGTCTTGTGGCAAAAAAACAAAAATTCACCATACGAAAAAAATTGGGAAATTAGATACATTAAAAAATAAACATTTACTGAAAATTGGCATTCAAACTCATACAGGTGTGCACCATTTATCAAAAAGAAAATTCAGTGTTAAATTTCACAATCATGTTTATTTTATTATTACAGTACAATCAAAATGTATCAAAAATGTCATTAGCCATTGTCTTTGTAAATTTCTGGTAACTGGGCTGTAAACCCTGGTTCTAATGCATTGTGCAGCGGTGTTCCAAGTACAGTAAACTGACTTTTAATGTGCGATTGACAGCTGGAAATTAAGCTTCTTGAATGTAAGAAAATGGCGGCACAGTGGCGTGGTGGTTAACACCATTGCCTCACACCTCCAAGTCTGGGGTTCAATTCCCAGGTCTGTGTGCGTGGAGTTTGCATGTTCTTCCTTGGTGCATTTCCTCCAGGTTCTCCAGTTTCCTCCCACAGTCCAAAGACATGCAGGTTAGGTTGATTGGTCTGTCCAAATTGTCCATAGTGTGTGTGTGTGTGTGTGTGCCT
Organism: Chitala chitala; assembly: GCA_025773905.1. NCBI lineage: Eukaryota > Metazoa > Chordata > Actinopteri > Osteoglossiformes > Notopteridae > Chitala > Chitala chitala. The sequence continues at coordinate 7,679 of JABJVR010007791.1, read as the reverse complement.
GTGTGTGCCCTATGGTGGGTCGGTGCCCCACCCTGTGCCTTCTGGGATTGCCTCCAGGCTTCCCACGACCTTGAATTGGACCAGGGGTTTAGAGAATGGATGGAATGTAAGAAAACGATCTGGCCCAAGCAAAGGAACCAGGCTGAACATTGTTCATATTTTATTCATTCTGCATTAAATCTAGACAAACACAGCCATCATACACAAATACATCCATCATCTTAACTGCTCAGTCCTGGTGAGGGTTGCGGGGAAGCTTGGAGCACATAGTGCGCAGGGCAGGGGACACCCAGGGCAGGGCGCCAACCCACCACAGGGCACAACACAGCATACACTTCTTTAAAATACCAATTACCATTAATGGAATTTATGAAAACGTGTACCAAATCCCTAAGCCACTATTTGACACCAACCCAAGCACTGAACAACTCAACAGCGAGCCATTAGTAACTCCTCCTCACCTGAGGGTCAGGGTGTATTCCCCCTGCACCTTGCTAGATGCGTCTCTGATCAAGAAAGTTCCATCAGGCGTGTCTCTCATCTTTTCGTTCACTTCTTCCCTGGAGTTTAAAAACAACACAGAAAGAAAATGGGGGGAGGGTGGAGGGTGAGATCTGATGCTACAACACCAAACAGCCGCCCTGACGTGGCTGAAGATGTCCAGGCTTGCGGGGTGGAGATCCGGATGGGTTTACCTAGAAATGTCTCCCCAGTACCACTCGGCCTCGCTCAGGACACTGCTCCCGTTGGTCACCGAGGACGCCGTGCTCTTAGCTGGCTTTGGTGGAAGGGCTGCAAGACACATACTCGGCATGAACACTGTCAGTAACCATGGAGATGGAGAACTCAACTCTGTGCCATGCAACACTCCCTACCTGGAGGAGTCTGCTCCTGCTCCCAGCACCTCTCCACGAGCAACCTCTCCAGCACCACGGCAGGCAGCTCCTTATCCACTTCCACCCTGTCAAATGTATTGTTTCACATTATATTACACTGAGCTTTCCATGAACAATTATTTAAGTATATCCAGTATTACGCAAAATCTAATTTATAGAAAACAACATAAATCACTGCAATCGATGTGTTTAAAACATCTGTGAAAAAAGGAATCATAAAAAACTGACTTTCATACTAAGGAATATTTCACATGAGCTTGATTTTTTAATCCTGCACCTGCAAGATTCAAACCAGCCCATGAATGTGCCTATTTAAACCTGCAATCCGCTTGCATTTTAATTTTTCCATAAGATCTTGCATAGGGACATACAGGACCTGTGGGCAACCCTTGGGTTGGCAGACATCTATTTTACATCTTTATTTGAGGGGATTCATCTTAAATAATCTGCTCTTTACACCAACATTATACTTTGTCACACACTTTCCTTAAAACTTTCAATAACAGACAAGCACAGCTGTGTGCTCTATTAAGAAACATCAAGTTCAGTCCTTAAACCCACCAAAGAATTCCGAACCTGTAACTCATACTTGACACCTTCATAAACAACAACAAAACCGTTTCTTCATTCATAACTCTTTGCCCACAGTTGGTCTATGCCCTTTAAACTTAATCTCTTTCTTTCACTCTTCAATTTGCAATTTTATGGCAAATGCCACAAATAAGCCCTCATAAAGCTCAGCCAGAGCAGAAAGGTGTCACTCTGCATTTCAGGGTCCATGTCAGGCACATAGACCTGGGTATTTTTAGTCCTTTTCCCAGAACTGTGACTTCACTTTCCTGTTGACAAATGGGTGCTGTGTGTTACAAGCCAGGCTTCTTACAGACACTTTCCACGCTAATGCCCACGCATGCTTTCCACGCTAATGTCCACACACACTCTTGCTTTCCACGCCAACGTCCGGACACGCTTCCCACGCCAACGTCCATGCGCGCTTTCCACGCCAACGTCCACGCGCGCTTTCCACGCCAACGTCCATGCGCGCTTTCCACGCCAACGTCCACGCGCGCTTTCCACGCCAACACCTGCACACATTCCCGCTTTCCACATGGACTTCCAGACACCTCCACCACTATAGTCTGGCCCTGTTCTTTAGGAGTCTGGTGCTGTGATCACCAGACAGACAACTACTCAGAAAAGCTTTTCCAGTGCAAAGAATGTTAACGTTAAACCCATCGTTATTCTGTAACCCCAATCTCCAGCTACCTTGCAGTAACATTTGTGCCATCATTGGGTAAAGCATCATTGTTGACACAGCTATGTATTTTTACATTGAACAATCTTATTTGTGCCTATATATAAAAATATAAAATATATATTAAAAAATCGTATAAATAAATTTAATATAATACAAACTTTGAATGGACTCAAAAGTACTGACCCAGCAATGGCAGGCCGGAGCAGTAGAGGGCCGAATATGTGGCTGATGGACTGAATATCCAGGCCGTTCCTGTTGGAGTGTTGGCCCACGGAGCCAAGGTGTCGCAGCAGGTACTGAAGAGTGAGAAGGTTCTGTACAGGGACGGCTGGTGACTCCAGGACCTTCATTAAACCATCCCCTCTTTCTGCTGACGCGGCCACTATGAAGAGGAGAATCCAAGGCCGCATTTTCATTGACAGATTGCAGTCGTTCCATTGGTTAGGAGCTGAGCCCACACTAACTGGAGAAGCAGTCTTACCTTCTCCCTGCCGCAAGACGTCCTGAAGCTCTGGGTACACAGAGGGAGGGATGACAGGGCTTGGCAGGTCCTCGAGGTATCTCTTCAAGGCCGCTGACAGATCATGGACATCACACAGGCCCATCTCTGCTGCAGACAGCTCTGCTAAAGGAACCATTTCACAGGCACCATTTACGGTCTGTAGTTCAACACAACAGAGGTGCGCACATTTTATCAGCATTTTTTTTTCTCCTGCGTGCCTCTGAACGCAGATCTACTTTTCCCAACTTATCTCTTCTCCAGCACTCTGTTTGTAGATCTCCACTCATATATAGCAGAGGGCACACGGCCCACAGGCTAACATTACGCTTCTGCACTGCGTGCCTGCATGCGTGCCCAGCTGCTTGACGTGCACGCCGCAGTGCTGCCCAGACAGGCCCTGTACCAAGTTACTCAAAATAAACCACTTGACAACAGCAGCGCCAGTTGTCAGGATGGCTGCAGCCTGTGTTACGGCAAACAACAGCTAGGCTGCCTACTGTATATTTGTGCAGTCACTCCATCCGCACTGTAGTGCGACATGCCCAGACCGAACCTGGGTCTGTTAACAACATAACTGCCGTGTTGGAACTGGGACAGTCAGGACTGCGCACAGTAGCAGTGACCGCAGCAGCACAACATGTTTACACACCACTGGTAAAGATATCATTACTTTCAAATCCCCATATATTACACACTGAAAATTGTAGTGAAAGTTGATCAAATGATATCTTTGAGGTTCTATAAGATGAGCTGTATTAGAAATATACTAGACTGATATTTGTAGGTTTTGTTATATCAAATCTTAGCCACACTAAACAAAGCATCATATAAAAACATAGTGAGTCAGGATAACTGTATAAAATTTTGATTTTTACTTTCCTTTAGTAGTTTACTCCCTATTTCACCTTGTGTTTTGTGTACATGTCACAAGGTACGCCCTGAAATGCAATAAACTCCCTCACCCCCTGCCCAGACTTACAAAATCATCCGGTCACGCATGTGTGTATGCAAACACACACAGACACACACACAGACACACACAAATGTGTAAACATAGGTAAACAGAGACACTACAAAAAACCAACTGTAAGCCAAGGACAACCAATCACAGTAACCACTGACACCGGCAAGAGCATCAATAAACCGGTGCTAAAAAGGCAAGCACCGAAATCTTACCAGGATTCAGGTTCTGCCCCAAGCTGCCCACCGTCCTGTACAGGGTCTCACAGTCCAGACCTGAAGAAGTTCAGGGGATTAGCTCAGTCGTCTCAAATAGCCCCTTTCCACGTGCTGGGACCAGCAGGCCGCCAACATGTATGAAAACATTTAAGACAGTGCCTGAGGCTATAAATACGTGCAGAGTTACTAAGTGCAGAATGTGTGCAGAGGAGGCTATTAGCGGAGACCTGGTTATTTATGTCACTAACATCCTAGAAACCCTGATCTGACTCCCAAGCCAGTCTGGAGGGCCCAGACGAGACAGGAGAACATGACTATCTGAAATTTGAAACAAGGAGATAAAAACACGCGCACACACACGTGCGCGCGCAGACACACTCACACACCAGTTTTATACATTTTTGAGTAACAGTGAGAGCATTAAAAGGATAAACTAACTCTTGGAGGTGTGCAGTGAGAAAAAAAAAGCATTGAGAAAAAAAAAACCCCAATCTTATATTTTTAAAATAGCAAGTTTTTGAAAGTTTTAGTTTAGTTTAGTTTTTAATTTTATACTTGCAAATACAAAATTAAAATGTAATCTGCCGTTACTCTGTGCATTTCAATTTCCAAATACTCAACAACGTGAGCCGTTATTCCTTTTATAAGAAAATCGTGGATGACAGTACGCAAAAAAAGCTGTTGTCAGCCAGTGAGAATGACAAAAAGTGACAAACCACTGTACTAATCAGTCAGCTTTAATAACCAGGGAAAGGGAAACAGGTTCTATAGCCAAGTATGTCGGATGCATACAAGGAATTTGTTCTCTGCATTAAGCCCATCTCCCTGGGGGGGAGCAGTGGGTAACCATTTTCAGCACCTGGGGAGCTAGGACATGCATGGTGACTGGGCTGGGATTTGAACCAGGAGACTTCCACATCCTAGTCTGACGCCCCTACCCACTGAGCCACCAGGCCATCAATTCCAGCATGTGCATGTCATTTAAGAACTTGACTAGTCTGTATCTTTCAAATTGGCATTTAGATAGCTTGTTAAACATTACGATTACATTACTGAACAAAAAATTATAATATAATGAGCATTTAGGACACACTGGGCACAATTAATGCCAGAGTAACGGCTACTGCATTTACTTATCAACTTAAACATAAAGCATATAGCTATTAAATACAGATCCTTCAGTAACTGGAGTCACCGATGCTCAATATGGCATCTTTGTTTGAAGTCTACAAGCTTTTCAGAAGCGTGTGGCATACTGCGACCATCATACTGGGAGCCGACACTAAAACTCAGCAGTGCATCGCAGGTATTAAACATCTGCATTGCAGGATGCACACCACAAAATGCATGCCTGTTCCCTTTGGAATGTTATGTTTTTAATTATATTAACCTAATCAAAGTGACACATGTGCAGAAAGACACAGATTTCCCACAAACACTTTAGGATGCAAAAAGACCACTTCTGATCTAAAGCACTGGTTTTAATATTAAAGTTCATCAAAAAATCATTGACCATTACTGCTGATTACAGAAAAAGATTAAAAAAAAAAAAAACATTCATTCTGACCACATTATAGACGTTCAAACAATACATGGAGACTATCTGTGTTCAGCAAGGAAATAACAAGCGCGAAAAAGACTGAAAAAGTTATTTATATGTAAACATCTTACCTTTTTTCTCGATGGCTTCTATAAGTTTTACCAGGAAAGGAGGGGCATTTTCAGGGGGTGAGAACTGGTCTTTCAGCTCCAGAACAGAGACAGCTGATGGGAAAGGAAAAGAAAAAAGTCTGAATCTGTATACAGCAGTTTACATGGTGCTGAACACAAGCTAGAAAAACAAATCAAGTTAAATGATAAACAAAATCAAGTTAAATGATAAACAAAGCCATGAGGGCCACTAGTGATGTTTTCATTTTCCTTTTCTTTATACTCTGGGATGGAAGAAAACAGTACATAAGGCTAAATATCATCCGAATTCTACACTGTTGGTCAAGAGCTGCTGGTAAGAATATCCTTTCACCCAGTGAGGAACGTCCAGACTAAACTTTTAATTCATCAAATAAACTTTTTTTTTTTTTTTGGCGTCTTTGATTGTTATCTCTAACTTCTATTTCAAAACGAGACCGTGAAAAATAGCAGTAGCATTCATTTGACAAATAACGCACTGTAAACCCTACTTCAATACTGACAGTTACACAAATTAAATGTCAAAATTTATATGTGCTCCACAGGGAAAACCTGTGTATAATGAGCAGATTTATTTCAGAATCAGTATTACATAGAGTTGCAACTTTAAACAACAATGTTCCTCTAAGAACTGTACGTTATCATAGAGAAAAAAAGGTGGCTGGCTCCGCCCCTTTCCGTGCCCTTTGCCATCTGTAATTAGGCACCTCCCTGAAGGGATACTGTGTCCATCTGAATTTTCCTTTCTGCAAATAAAATTATCCAATTTAATCAAGTCACATGTTTGCTCCCAAGTTACCACAGTCGGGCTCTACGAAATGGATTTACTATAGAAGCATTTAAAACACGCCACATTCTATACAGCAATTACAGTATTTGACAAACTGTTGGAATGGAAATCCAGCAGATAAATATTTATCACTTTAAGTATGCCTTAAGTTACATTATAAGCTTAGTATTTTACAGTTTAGGGAAACGCATGAAGCCGTGTGGGGACTCTTCTCTATCTGTATCTTAAGTGAATGGGAACAGGATTACTGTTAGTACTAAGCTAATACGCAAATTGAATTTAAATACTGACGCATTTAAAATGTTTACATTTGTCAATAATAAATGTTATATATGTTAAATGTGGTTTTTCCAATTTATTTTGAAATTTCTTTTGTTGGTTATTTGACTGTCAGAAATTTACATACACATATATTAACATAAAAATTATTCCATCAATCCTAAAATTATTTATATTCTTTCAAATGAAAATATGGTTTTATCTCTTAATTCCCTCATCTGTTCCATTTTAGGGTCAGTTTCTACACAGCCTGTTGCATGGGTACAGTTCTGCTAGTGCCTCAACAAAGCACAATAAAGGATTAACAAAAAATAAAAAAAAAACCTGAGCAGGCAAAACTGAGGTGGCACAGAGCCAGAAGCTTTTTTTTTTAGGGCCACCACAAAAGCACAGAGCCTAGCGCCCCCTGACCCCTACCAGAGCCAAGCTCAACCGCATCTCATTATTAATTTTTCAGTTTAGACAAAGTAGCGTGTCAGCACATTCCTGCGCTCCACTGCATGTTAAACATGGAAAGCTGTGCTCTCCCCTCCTCGTCTTCCTTAAACACCCAGCCCCCTGACACCCCCCCCCCACACACCAGATGATGTTGCTTTGTTTCTGAGGGCTGCAGCCTGGTCCCACTCATGACCCTCGTTTGCATTTCTTTTTCCAACTCACGCCCCTCCCCCGTTCTGCTCCCCCCCTACCGAGGCACCTCCCCCCCCTCTCCCAAAACCATGCTGGAGCTCTCAAAACTAGACTAGCTACTAAGCAGAACGTTTTTGTCAATATTTCAATACTCATTTTTTCAAGCTTCCATGCTTCCATTCTACTTACAAATGAAAACAATTGGGAAAAGAAGTGCAGAATATTTGCCAGTTTTGTTCATTAAATACCAAATTCTAACCAACTTCCATAAATCAAATACAATAAAAATTTTCAGGACCAAACGATAATCAAAAAAGGACGCTGTAGTCTTGTAAAAGTCAGCCTCTGTATTTCAACCATATATATATATATATATATACAGGGGAGAGAGAGAGAGAGAGAGAGAGAGAGAGAGAGAGAGAGAGAGAGAGAGAGAGAGAGAGAGAGAGAGAGAGA
>JABJVR010007790.1:0-11198 GCA_025773905.1 Chitala chitala | reverse complement strand
ACCTCCAAACTTCATGTGGCCTTCAGATTAGCACAACAACAGTGCGTAGAGAGCTTAATGGAATGGGTTTCCATGGCTGAGCAACTGTATCCAAGCCTTACAGTACATCACCAAGTGCAATGAAAAGCATTGGATGCAGTTGTGTAAGGAACGTTGCCACTGGGCTCTACAGCAGTGGAGAAATGTTCTCTGGAGTGACGAATCAAGCTTCTCTGTCTGGCAATCCAATGGACGTGTCTGAGTTTGGTGGTTATCAGGATTGCATTGTGCCGAGTGTAAAGTTTGGTGGAGGGGGGGTTATGGTGTGGGGTTGTTTTTCAGGGGTTGGGCTTGGCCCCTTAGTTCCAGTGATGGGAACTCTTAAGGCGTCAGCATACCAAGACATTTTGGACAATTTCATGCTCCCAACTTTGTGGGAACAGTTTGTGGATGGCCCCTTCCTATTCCTACATGACTGTGCACCAGTGCACAAAGCAAAGTCCATAAAGACATAGATGAGTGAGTTTTGGGTGGAGGAACTTGACTAGCCTGCCTCAACCCAATAGAACACCTTTGAGATGAATTAGAGTGGAGACTGAAAGCCAGGCCTTCTCATCCAACATCAGTGCCTGACCTCACAAATGCGCTTCTGGAAGAACGGTCAAACATTGCCATAGACACACTCCTAAACCTTGTGGACAGCCTTACCAGAAGAGTTGAATCTGTTATAGCTGCAAAGGGTGGGCCAATTCAGTATTGAACCCTACAAACTAACACTGGGATGCCATTAAAGTTTATGTGTGTGTAAAGGAAGGCGTCCCAATACTTTTGGCAATATAGTATATTTCCCTAATGGGCTTTATCAGTCTCCCTTCTCCACCTATAACTGGTGTGTGATGAGCTTTCTGGCTGCTGTGACATCATCTAGCTGGATGCTGCACACTGGTGGTGGTGGAAAAGAGTCCCTATTCCACTGGAAAAAGGCTTTGGGTTCTGTACAAGGGTAATTTTTCTTCTTCTTCTTATAATAATAATAATAATAATAATAATAATAATTAGTAGTAGTAGTAGTAGTGTTATTGATTGTAGGTCTCTTGTGGAGGATGGGGGGTGCCTTTGTGTGCTCATACACTTGGACATGTAAGCAACGCAACACGATGCTTAATGGAATGGTACACCACTCTAGCACTCTCAAACTGTCTACATGCTGAAAGTTGCCCACAGAAAACCTCTAAACTAAAACAAAAACATTTCCCATAAAAGAACTGGATATCATTTCCAGGAGGAGATTCAATAAACCTTGTCGTGTTTGGGAACTAAAAATAAACACAGTTTTTATGTTTTTCCTTCCTGTCTGCTTTTACTTCATTCTTTCCCCTCAAACTGTGCAATGGGTCACCTCAGTGAGACAGTGTATGTTTGGCTGTGTGGTTGACTGCCTACACTGTGCTCCATTATAAATGACGTTGTGCATTGTCATCCGTATGTGTCATGTCTTTAGCGTGCCAAATACATCCCTCCAGAACTCTGCCGAGAATCCTAATTACAGAGCTGACCTTTCACAACCGGTGCTATCTTTAGGTTTCATGACAGGTTTGTGCAAGGACAGCAGGTCAGCGAGGTGTTGTTTTCTTCACTATGGTCTACCTTCACACAGCAACACTTGGGGCAGGACAGAGTTTCAGCTGGACAAGAACAGTTGGCCCAGTGAGGTGTTGTTTACTTCCCTACGCTGTACCTTCACACACATGGAGCAGGACAGAGTCTCAGCTGGACAAGGACAGCCAGTCCAGTGAGGTGTTGTTTACTTCACTATGCTGTACCTTCACACACATGGAGCAGGACAGAGTCTCAGCTGGACAAGAACATCCAGTCCAATGAGGTGTTGTTTACTTCACTATGCTGTACCTTCACACGCTTGGGGCAGTTGCTGCTGAAGTAGTTAAACAGTGACTATCTCCATTTCCTTCTGTACCCTTGTAATTCATAACCATAAAATGCAGTGATTCCTTTTCAGTTTTATTTTTGATCAACCACTCATTCAATAACTAATTCATTCATTTACCTTTTACATATTAGATGTGAAAATAAGATTGGACACCCTATACAGTCAATCTCTCTGGGTTTAATCCCACAGGACCTCATAAAACTACCAGGACCAAACCATGCAATGATAGGCAGACCATGACAGCTTAAAACAGACTGTATTTCAAATCTTTATTATACCCATCACCAGAAGCCTAACAAGCCAACATGCACGAGTAGCCAGAAGCCTTTAGTAAATTAAGCAAATGCACCTGAAGATGTCAACAAAAACTGTCATCAGAAATTAGGAGATTCACCTAGATGAAATGAGAAACTCCATTATCTTCTCCAGTGCCACTGTGGTGGCTTTGTTTAAACTTGTTGTTTCTCCCCCCTTCATTCATTCATTCATTCATTCATTCATCTTCTATGCTGCTTCATCCTGTTCAAGGCCGCGGGAAGCCTGGAGCCCATCCCAGGAGACATAGGGCGCAGGGCAGAGGACACCCAGGGGGGAGTGCCAACTCACTGCAGTGTTTTTTATGAGCATGTTGCTATAATAATGAAGATTACAATTTATATTTTTACCCATCTTTGCTTGAATTCTTTTCCTGAATTTTAATGAACAGCCTTGCTCAGGAGTGACACTGCAGCCCCCTCAGAACTTAAAAGGACAGTCCTCATTTTACCTGCTAACCTCACTGCATATCGTTTCAGTGAGCCCCATGGAATGTGCTGCATTGTCAACTGAGAAAATGAAAAGCCTGTTCAGATCAAAATGTCCTCCTGTTTATATTATAGTACGCATTCTTGTTCGTTAGTACTTAGTTAAGGAAATTAGTTGAACGTGATTTAACAGAGCTGCACTTTTGTCTTCAAACTGCTACACAGGGCTTATGATTAGGATGGAATGCCAATAGTTTAAAAAGTAGTTTTAAATTTTGTTTAAAGAAGATTGGAGGTCACAGAGAAAAAAAAAACTGACTCACAACCCTCACCCCATCTCTTGTGTTTTCTTGGTGTTACGGTACAGCACAAGATGTTTAGAATTATTACCCTTTCCAGACAAATTAACCCAAATGCAGATTTATCCTGCTTAATGTATAATGAATCATGATGTAGATTCACACTGCTTAAATAAAGTCCAGTTTAGCAAAGCATAATCTCAAGTCTGTTTAAATAACAGCTTCATCCAGGAAAATAAAAATTAACACGGGTCAAACTGTGACTACATGGAGATTTACAGAGATAAAGTACCAAACTCAAGATCTTCTAAGATTATATACTCACTCAGTTGTGCGAACTCAAAATAATTGCTTGGTGGAGTCTCTTCAAATTAGACACTTTAGGTTAACAATCCTAGCAATGGTCAATAAACATACAGGAGAACAGACATGGTGCATCATTAAACTGCTGAACACTTGAAAGTACTGTTGTAAGCACTGATGTCTAAGATATTGTAGTGACTGATGTCGGCTGCAGTGATGGTGACGTCACCCCAGGGGTCGGAGACAACAGAACGATTAGCTCCTGGGCCTAAAGGCTTGAGTCTGTGGTTTAGCGGGCTAATCTCTGACCTTGTGTGCAGGTGACCCAGGTTTGATTCCTGCCTGCTCCCTTGGTCTGTTACAATATCTATATTCCTGTTAGGCTTTTTTGTTGCAAGGCTGACTATATGAACTTTGTGAATGTATGAATTCAGCTGAGTGCACCCTGCCCAGGACAAAGGATCATGTGATCCCTCTCTGACCCAAGCTCATGTGTGAGCACCTAGGTAACCCACATAATCAATACTGGCTCAATGAAAAAGGCAATGCAGAGCCATTTTACAAGCTAACCAGCTGCAAGATGATAGGTGAAGGGCATGTGAGATAGCACTCCAGCGGCAAGCAGCACAATTAGGCAAGACCAAGACAGACTAGAGCCTGGTTAGCAGATTGATTGATAAACATATTGGTTGTTCATTTGTAACTGGTTACAAAATAAAGTAACACATTATTTACCTCTAGATGTTGAAATTTTGTTATTGGTTTATTTATCTAGTTTATGATGTTGAGTTTGTGTGTGTGTGTGTGTGTGTGTGTGTGTGTAAAGAAAGTATATATTATTTTTTAACAAAAATATGGACATATTTTTTTATGGAAAACACTGTCAGCCCCTGTTGGAAACATAACTTCCATGACATTCTTATGTTAGTATATCAGTCCTTTCCCATAATGTTTATTCCACACACAGGGCCACAGGGTGAAGCTTAAAACACAAGACTGGAACACCCTGGACAGGTGCCAACCCATTGCAGGGCACAGTCTTACACATACTTACACATCTATTCACACACTACAGGCAATTTGGAAATGCCAAACGTTTTCTGGATGTGAATGTACCCTTAAATCTATACATTACTGTACTTGTACTTATTGTCTAGAACAGAAGCTAAAATTTGTGTGCTCACAAAAACTTATCATTTGTACAATTGCGTCACCTGGTGGTATAATGTACATTTTACATCTCAGACGGGTTTCTCATTCATATGATAATGGCCCATGAATACTACGATTTCGTAGGTTTAATAACTTAGTAAATTAATAGAAGTGATCAAGTATGAACAGTGTAAACAATATTTTAATTGACATGTCGAGAGGGTGCGCGAGCAGATTGCGGAAATGACGTCATTACGCCAGACTCTGCCGACGTGGCGTAACTAAACACACGTACGAGTGGCCGGTGGACGGAACGTACAGAATTGATGCTGATGCTTTTAAGGTAATTTACTACAACCAAGTTGTTATACCTTATAGTTCGTTTCCATTTTTAAGTGTCTAAAGATGTAAATATTGGCGAAATGGATTCCGCTGATGGGATGCCTTTTTATCAATTTGTTTTGGGACTTGGGGAAGGGGGGGGGTTCAGTCAAAAAATGCTTGAGTAGACAGTTTAGTTTTTCTGACAAGTTGCTTTGTTGTGTAACCGCTATTAAAATGTCAAGTTCCACCCAGTAAATAAAAAGCTACATTAGTATGGTTGCGTTGCAAAGCTAAATGACACTGTATAATGTGGTGAGCTGGCCGTGTTGTGCTGTGATCCGCTCGCTGCTTTGCTCTTTAACACTACATTTTTATTCCAAATTACTCATGTGGCTGTTTTTGTCAGCGTTATGTGCAAACTATAATAACAATAATATCTGCCTGCAAAATGCACAGCGACAGACAGCAATCGTGGTTATTTGAGATTCATTGTATGGATTTTATCAAGGTTTTTTTGTTTGTTTTTGTTAATCTAGATTGACAGAGGATATATTTTCTCTTCTGTCTTCAACGACAGAACTAGTCCCAGGTAATTTTATATTTTTATTTAAAAAGAGCTTTGGGATGATAATTAAGGCTGTAGTCCTGAATTTCTGCGCAGGCGGAATGTAATTAGTCATGGGGGGGGGGAAATCATATATATGTAGTTATTTCTGACGTTAAGTGACCACAATGCGTTGCAAGATTGACGGAAAGAAAGTAGTTTTATCCTGACTGTGAGGTCAGGATAAAACTGAGGTGAGTCGCTTGTCTTTATTATTTAGATTCCGTTATCTTTACATTTGAATGCATTTTCTGAAGTTAACGGTTTTTGGGGTTTGGGGTTTGGGCCGTGGTTTTGTCCATATAACTCAGATTTAACAAGTTGTCTTTTACTTTCATGAAGCTGATGCAAAATGACGGGACGAAGCCAACAGGCAAGCTTCCAGCCAGGCACGGCGACAGCGCCCTCCAGCGGGGGACACGTGTACACCTTCGGCACCAGCCTTGGCTCCGAAAATGACTTCTCAGAGGAGGATGGGGAGTCCTATGAGCTCCGACCCAGGGGCCGGGAGAGACTTAAGAGGAGCACTTCGAGGGAAAGGATGGATGATATTGTATACCTGGTCCGCGACATCAAAGAGGGAGACACCTTAAACGCCATTTCCCTGCAGTACTTCTGTTCTGTAAATCATCTTTATGTATATTGGCCTTATCCTTGGAAAGCTAGAAAACATTTTGCTAACTGTACACATTATAGAACTAATCTTGATGTCTTTATTAAGTACCAAATAACGAGATTGCTCAAGAAAATAGCTGTGTCAATGTGTTTTGCTTGGACAGTCAACATCACTGCAATAATGAAAACAGACAAGGGACAGAAAAAGTTATGTTTTTTTCATTCTTGGTTTGTGTGTGTGTGTGTGTGTGTGTGTGTGTGTGTGTTTTTGCACACGTTTGTGAACACGTGTATGTGCGTGTATGTACTGACAATGTCAGTTTATGCAAAATGCATGCCTGTTGTAAATGGTGGTCTGAAATATGTGTACAGCAGTTTCGCTGAACCTGTGTATACATTTCTTCCCTTCCCCACAGGTAGCAGATTTAAAAAGAGCCAACAATCTTTTGACAGAGCAGGACTTCTTTGCACTGCGGACTGTTAAAATCCCTGTAAAAAGGTTCAGCGTCTTAACGGAGTCTCACTGCCCAGCTTCACAGCTCCGCGAGGCACCTCAGCCGGCACCAGAGTCTGACTCTCCCTCATCCAGCTCATCCACGGACAGCGTGTGCAGCTTCCTCCAGGAGAAGGACAAGGACATAGAGCAGCTGGTGAAGTCCACAGAGCCTGGCAGGGGCAGCCTGAGTGAGGTGGTGTCCTCCCTGAACCCTCAGTGCCAGCGGGGTGGGGTTGAGGCCGATTGGCGGCCAGCCCAGAGGAAAGACCCCTATTACGGGGCCGACTGGGGCCTGAGGTGGTGGATGGCAGTGGCCATAATGCTGGTAGTGGGCATAGTCACACCCGTGTTCTACCTACTGTATTATGAGGTGCTGATGAAAGGAGACGTGAGCCACCACACCAGCACGGAGGCCCAGAACCCTCACGCTGACCGGCAGCCCTCATAGGCAGGTGGGGATGTGGAAGGGAGCCTCTATCAGAAGGAAAATGTTTATGACCACCCCTCCCCCTTCCAAGTGGTGACATGTGGCCTGCTGGAGGCATCCCCAAGCATTTCAGTGCAATCGTAACACTTTATGACTTTGAATTCTGTGAGTTTGGTAAAAACCCTATGGAACACTGATTTTGTTGATAAAACGAAAATCTCAGCTCCAATGGATTCAAGCAGGACATTATAACAATCCAATATTATATTTTTCCTATTTCTGTATTTTACCTACGTCCTTATGGTGGTAGACAAATATGACTTTACCACACATTGCTGCCAGTAGGTTAATGTCAGGAATATACATATATATAATTTGTTATAATTTATTTATGTGAAAAGTTAGTACTACATGAACTTAATGTATCAGTGCAAATATTGAGTATGCTTTTCAGTATATTTTAAATATCGCTGGTTTATTGTCTTTTTTCTGCAGTGAGCTGCATCTTTAACAGCAATAGTCTAATGGTTTTAGTTGATGCTGTGCTTTTTGAAAGGTATGGCTAAAAATGTGAATCCCATTTGCAGTTCTGCATTGGATAATGTTACAATTCTGTTTAATTTAAATTGTAATTTCTTTGGTTGTATTTTTTCTGTATGTGCCTTTTTCTCTGTGGATATGAGTAGTGAATTTAGATTCAAAATAAAATATATTTTTAAATAAACTGCAACGTTTCACTGTTCACACTTTACAGAAATTATCCTAATTAACATTTAATTTTGAAAACTATTTTTTTGTTCATTTTAAAGCTGATTTTTCAATGTACTAAATGCAATATGTATTCTATAAAGTGCTATTACAAAAAATGGGCTTTAAAAAACTCTTCTAGGGATTATTCTAAAAAATAAGTTGTACAGAACCTTCTATAAAACGTAAGCAATGTTGGAGTATTGTGTTTTCTATAGATTAAAGATTAATCATTCTGATGTGGATTTGTCACATGGTGTAACCATGCCAAAACTAATGGCAGATCACTTAATGGTATCTGCTTTTTCTTTCCCAAGGGCTTTACAAGGTAGAGGGGTTATTTATACCTATAGCACCAAGCAAAGCTGTATTGCCTGGGACCGAAGGTCAGGGCACACCTGTGGTAGATCAGGATTCTCTCATGGAATGCAACAAAATGTAAAATTGCTCCTATTCTCAGTAAAATGATCAAAGTCATTTTAGACACAAAATTGTTGAGAACAAAACCTGTCATCACAGATCTGTTAATCATCACGCTACAATCTCATCTTGGCTTAATGTGTGTAAAGACTGAAGACTTTGTCAATTTAAAATTGATAATTTGGCTAATTAGCACTTGTGTGTAGTGAAAATTTGAAAGGGATGGAAAAAATGTTCAGGCTGGATTGCTGCATTATCACATAAATTTCAGATTTGCTACATGTGTGTAACTGCATGGATATTACTGATGATTTCCCATGCCTTTTAATTGTTTGTTATATTATCTTGGATTCAGTTTGTAACACTTGATTTTCTGAAAGTCCATTGGTAGTGGTAGGTCAATCTAAATTTATCAATCATTCATTTGTTTTGCACTAACTTTGCACGATGTTAAGTTTGTTTTGAGGGTGGTGTTGACTGGGCTTTGAAATCACAGACTTAACGGCCAGGCAAGACTAGTGAGTGGTTATAGCCCAGGAGATCTGATTGCAAACAAATCATTACATGTTGAGAGATACAGAATTTGGGAAAATAGGTTGTAACATCACATTTTTTTTTTTTACTACTGTTATGTTTATAAATTAGCAAAAGACTCATTATTGAGTGCACACAACACACAAGCATTTCATTCAGTGTCTTAGTGTAATATCAATATTTATTCAGCTTGCAATAGGGAATAATTTATCTTTGTTACAACGAGATAATTTTTTCACGTTCTGTTAAGGGTTAAGCAAATTACCTCTGTTTATCACAGGGAATGTTTCTGTGTATCAATACACCTTGTCTACAACAGGATTATGACCTGCCGAAGATAATGTCTCTATTGCGTGCCCTGTTGAGCTAATGTGATATCTTGCGGCCTGCGTTTGGGAATGAATAATAGGAAAGGAATAACGAGTGAAAACACGTAAAGTTGTGGTAGTGGACAGGACCAGAGCCGGGCCGGCGTTTTTTTGTGGCCCGACACGGCCCTGCATTTGTGTCAGATGTGAACGGGCACTAGTAACTTCCTTCCAAACCCAGCGACGGTCTGCTGTTGACCAATCACAATCTGCGTCTTACAGTCGCATGACGTAGCCTAGCCTATCAGACGCGAGGTAAGTGAAAGGGACTCCCAGCGCTTTTGTTTTGGATCTAACCGGTGACCAACTGAAAGCTGTTTACAAGTTTATCGCGCTGTTTAAAGTAAAAGCAATTAAACAAAAGCAATGAGCCTGTCAATGAGGTAAGCACATTTAAGGTAACGTTATTCAAAGAAACTCATTAGTTTAAACAATGTGTGTTAAAAGAGCTAGGTAGGCAGTGTTGACTGTCTCCCTCAGTCTAATACACATGCTTTCGATAATTTTCAGTGACGTACTTTAACAAGTACAATCTAGCATCGTCTGCCTTTAGGTAGCAAGTGTTTTGTCCGATTTCACTTGATGATGATACGTGTAGCCCCACACAGTTAATCTACGTGTTGAGTGATGCAGACTTTGGCAAAATAGGCTGTAACATCACATTCGTTTTTCAAATCCTTTATCAAAATGAAAATGCAGTGTTTTAAATCATCTTACAGAGCTGGATTTATTCCTACAGCTGTTCAGGTTTAGTACCTTATTAGATCCGTTACTGCTACACCACCTCCTGCTCAGATACATATTTATATTGACGATGTTATTTCTGTGAGGAAACAGACATACACATTTGTTTTATTTTATTTTACTCTATTTCAGGGCTGAGCTTTCTGCTGACAAAACTAAACGCAAAAAAAGAAGAGATCTGACCGAGGAGCAGAAACAGGAAATAAAGGAGGCGTTTGAACTCTTTGACACCGATAAAGACAAAGAAATAGATTATCATGAACTAAAGGTATGTTCTTACTGATGTTAATGGGTCTAACAGCAGGTCGTTATTAGCGTTTAATGTTTTATTCTTTTCTCCGAAGGTTGCAATGAGGGCTTTAGGGTTTGATGTTAAGAAAGCAGATGTGCTTAAGATACTTAAAGACTATGACCGTGAAGGAACTGGAAAAATTACATTTGAAGACTTTAATGAAGTTGGTAAGTGTTTTTTATTTTATTTATTATTATTTTTTTAACTACAGCATGTCAGGCATTTTGTGGACTGTAGAAGATTTCCTTGCATGGTGTTTTTAAAAAAAAAAAAAAAAAAAAAAAACTTTTCTACCTTGCATGATTTCCAGTGACTGACAAAATCTTGGACAGGGACCCTCAAGAGGAGATTCTGAAAGCATTTAAGCTGTTTGATGATGATGATTCGGGGAAGATAAGCCTGAGGAACCTGCGGCGAGTAGCCAGAGAACTGGGCGAGAACATCACGGACGAAGAACTGCGTGCCATGATAGATGAGTTTGACACGGATGGAGATGGGGAAAGTATGTACCTTTGCAGTTGAAACTTGTCTTTTACGTCGTTGCGTGGTGTACTCGTTTATGTGTCTGGTGCTGCAATGTTATTACTTGATGTCATCTGTGACACAGCACATGTAAGGTACAAACAGGTGCATTGCTATAAAAGCACAGTGTGTCATCTTTTAACTGTGTAGCCCAAGGCAACATTTTATCGGGGAAGTAAAAACCAATTTTTCAAGTGCTTAGGTTTAAGGTAAGTTTGAGGCTAGTTATTATAATAACGTGATTACATACAACTGGATTGATGTACTTACAAGAGTGGTCAGCGCCATCATGTTTTTTGTTAAATTACTGCAGTGACATTTTTGCTTGTGATAATTGTATTTCAGTGCACTCAAACAAGATTAACATTTGCATAAATATTTAGCCCCCATGTTTTCATTGTAGAGACGTCTTTCCCTTTTTGTCCCATTTTGCATATAGATTTGGTCCTTTGGCCTCTGTACTTCCTCTCACTTGACCCCACTTTGTTTGCTCAGAGTTTGCTGGTGTCACTGTTTTATCGGTCTGCTTTATCGTCCCTGTCTAAGCCCAGAATGTCCACGGAAGTGTGCAATTCCTGGATACTCTTTTTTTTTTTTTTTTTTTTTAATGTATCAGTGCAAATATTGAGTATGCTTTTCAGTATATTTTAAATATCGCTGGTTTATTGTCTTTTTTCTGCA
>JABJVR010007789.1:0-11199 GCA_025773905.1 Chitala chitala | reverse complement strand
GTGTGTGTGTGTGTGTGTGTGTGTGTGTGTGTGTGTGTGTGTGTGTGTGTGTGTGTGTGTGTGTGTGTGTGTGGATCTGCGCACACTTGGGAGTTTGTGTGTACGCACATTCAAGTTTGTTCTACAAGCTTCAGACTTAGCACCAAGGACAGGAGATCATATTTCCGCCTGTTTATGTCCATTTCACTTCCTTACCACTGTACACTTGCCAGTTCCACAGAGACCGGACATGCCGTCCCGCATTTGTACAGACGGCTGCAGACACACTCACCGAAGCACTCCCATTCCTGTCTGTATCTGTTGAGAAATGTCTCAGAATGTCAGACATCAGCTGCTGCTTTTTCATGAACAAAATACAAGCTTAATGTGTCCACACGTTACGTCACTACCTTGTTGAATCCTCGTTATGTTACACTAAGGTCTGTCCACTTGTTTTTAACTGACCCCACTACTGTCTCCTACGTATTTCAGTGAGGTTTTCTCTACTTCTGTTTACTTCTCTTGAACTGCTGGTGGATGTGTAGTGCTGTTTAGCTGTTTCACTTGAGCTGCTGGTGGATGTGTAGTGCTGTTTAGCTGTTTCACTTGAACTGCTGGTGGATGTGTAGTGCTGTTTAGCTGTTTCACTTTAACTGCTGGTGGATGTGTAGTGCTGTTTAGCTGTCTCACCCCCTGCTGATCTCTGTTTATCACTGACACCACAGTTTTTGCCATTTTCTGCTTTCTCTTATTACCTTGATTTTGTTTATGGCTTCATGGTTTAGAACCTTGTTTGGTGTTCATTGAAAGTGTCTGCACTTATGTCCATCATATTGAATATTATTAGCGTAACACCTTACCAAGTTCTCAGATGCTTAACAAATGAAACACAAACACAAATGAGTTGAGACTGTGACAAACAAAATTGGAAAAGGCCAGGAGCAACAATAAATTAAGTTAAATTAATTTCAATTTGTTTTATACAGTGCCTTTCACAGCAAAAATGAATGAAGCTGCAGGTAAGCAGTTACATTAAACGCTGAAAGCCAGGTAAACAATATTTGAAATGTACCTGCAGTTAAACTTCATTCTAGTTTAGAAAATTTTATGTGTCACAGCTTCACCATGACAGGGCAGCAGAACATTAATAAAATACAGAAACTCAAATGGATGCTGTGACATGGAGAGAAATTGCCACCAGTGGCATGTGGCAACCAGAAATCTTTATTTACGAAGAGATGCAAAACGATGTTGTTCTCCCTCAGCCACAGAAGTGTATCTGCCTTGCTTTGTGCTTTAAGAGCTCCCACGAGGCCAAGAGATTCATGTTAATAACATCACACATTGGCCTGTGTAAAACACACTGCAGAAAGTTCAAGATTCCGCCTGTTTTGTGCTCACATCAAACTGCACGATTCCTCCATCGAATTCCGCAGCAAACCGGCATGCCGCTTATTCAAATACATACGCCTGTAATAAATCTCAAAGCAAATAAAATTAAGGACATTTATCATGTACGATAATATAATCGGAAAGCAATGAAATGAAGCTGTCGCTTTATGGAGACCGCATGCATAGCAATGAAGCAGTCTTCGGATAATTCAACGCTAATACGTCACATTTGTAATCACTCACTGTACGATAAAATGTCTACACATCACCCAGTGACACTGGGCAGATTATAATCGGAATCATGACTGGCCCACAGTAAAATTAGCAAAACGTGTAATGTAAATTTTTAGCTCAGCTATCATAGTAGTTATATTTTGAGTTACCTATAACAAGAAAACTGGTAAAGTACTTTTGGCAGTAAATTATCTGTGAGGTAATATAAATTTTTTGTCAAATAATTTCAGTCAGACAAGTTGATTTTTGCTCACTACAAAGTCATGTGATCAGATGGGTTTTCATTGCTTCCAAGTACATTGTACTCTAATCTATATGCTAATCTATATGGAGTAATGCCAATCACATTCCACCATAATGGGACTCAGAGACATAGAAAGGGGGCGCTGTGCCTTAGTAGGAAGTCGAATTGGAAAGGGCCTCTTTACTCAGAGACATAGACAGGGGGCGCTGTGCCTTAGTAGGAAGTCGAATTGGAAAGGGCCTCTTTACTCAGAGACATAGACAGGGGGCGCTGTGCCTTAGTAGGAAGTCGGATTGGAAAGGGCCTCTTTACTCAAAGACATAGACAGGTGGCGCTGTGCCTTAGTAGGAAGTCGGATTGGAAAGGGCCTTTTTACTCGTGAGCCACCTGGAGACCCACAATTCCCTCACCTTTCCAAAAAAACAAAAAAAAAAAAAAACTTGCAGTTACACCGATGGGGAAGTGTTCTGACTTGGGCCCTGATTAAATCTTGGTTTTATAAATGTCTGCAAGCAACTGTAATGAAATTGTTCTATTACTTTTCCCTCCGGGGTTGTCTACACACATGAAGTGTGCTGCAACATTATTTATGGACACACATCAAGCCAGGCATCCAAAAACCCACTTCCCTACAAACCATTATTTGCTTACTGGGATGAAAAAACCATATTCTCTGCTACATATTCTGTTAATAAATGTACTGTCATGTCAGGCAAGCCCTGGGCTCCTGTCCAAGTCTCCAACAAAACTCAGTAAAAATGGCAGGGCAATCAAAGTGCCATGGAATAAGTTACTGTAAATGTATTGCTCTTAAATTTAAAAGACAACAAACATAATTAGCTGTCTTGTGTGGACTTAAGCTTTTGTAGGTATACAGTAGTACCGTCTAAACTAGTACAAAGTATAAATAAACTTGTTATAGCCTGTTTTTAAACAATGAGGACTTCACATGACAACTACTCACTAGACACAGTACTAGTAAAATATTGATCCAATAGGAAGAATTTAAGTCCGTAGCTTTCCATTCTAACCCATAAGAACCCGCACTGAAAGAGGCATCACAAAAAAAAAATTGAAATGTGTTCCATGTGGACCTTTTTCTCTGTTTTACATTTTCTGTAATTTTAATTTAAGGAGAAACTGGTGTGGATTCCTATGGGCTAATTTTGCAGGGCGTGAAAAGAATGAAACGCACACACTTAAAGTAAGACCTCCAACTGGACGCTCTGTTGAACCACGGCCTCTTCGTGTTTTAGGATCATTTCACGACCTCCTGCTGCATGGAACCACGGTGATGGCCACCGTGAATTTGAACTTCAATTACTACCACAGCGGGGGCCGTGCTGAATAAAGCAGCATACTGAGCTTGTTTTCCACCCCTAAGATCATCAAGCACACGTACAGAGTCCCTCCGCTGACAGCAGTAACGGCATCCCACGTGCGACCCTGAACTCTGTTCTCCATTTTCAAAGCAGAATCCATAACCATATTTCCAAATGTTTTACAAGAAAAGGTTCCGGAATCACTTCAATATATTTTAATATTTCCTTACTTTTAAGTACTCAGAAATGGTCAAGGCTTAGGATTTCAAAAACGATTCAGTTTTACGGTGGCAGGCATGTGTACTTATATAAGCTAGCGTGTACGTGTCCAGAGAAGAAAAGCATAAATTAGTACACGTTATAGGTATCAGATTTTAGGCAACCAGCTATGACAAAAACCGATTCATGTAGGCCAGGAATGGATGTGCGTTAGTCAGCTGACACCGAAAAACCGAGTGCTGAAAAATAACAAAATGTGACCTGAGAATTTCCGCCCACCAGACAAAGTCAAAATGTTTCAGAAAAGGCAAGGTGACAGCACAGCATAGTATCTGTATTCTCTCCAGGGAACATGAGCAAAGCAGACATTATTTTTTACCTTTTGGTAACTTATATATATAAAGGTAATACTGACTATCGTTGAGACAGATCAACACATGACTTCACAACAGGTATGAAAGCAATGCTTTGGCATTATTGGCATGAGAAAAACCGTTTTTAAGACCTTGGAAATGCCAGACTCTATAGACAAAGCTGCTCCTGCAATGTAAACATACAATACCAATTGTAAGCTCGTCTCCTGTCCCTTTGAATAATGTCAGGCTAATTCTTGACACTGCAAGGGGCTTCTGGGTAATGTATCCACAGCCACGTCCAATGCCATGCCTGCAGGCTGCATGATAATCAATTCACTTACGAATCAGTGGGATGAAACACGTTAATTTGGTCCAGCCCAAAACAAAAAGGGAGGCATCTTGAGCTGTACTTTTGGCTTCTCTTAATAACATTTTAATTTTAGCTGAATTTGCTTTGCTGAACAGGCCACTCTGTTAGCTGATAAGCTAAACATCTCCTCAAAGTAGATGTGCTGGCACAACACCACAGAACACTTCAGACAAGAGAAATATGCGCTGTCATAAAATCCTCTTATCCACCAGTCTCTTAAAATGAATGAGAAATAAAATCATTGATGTGTGACTTGGATGACTGACAATTATGTCAGTTACTTGAAAACTTTTGTGCAAGCTAAATAAGGAGTCTGACATTTAAATTTAAATTGTATGCCATTAGCAGTTTAAACATAAAATATATAAATGGTAGTAAGGAGCCTATATGTCTTCATTTTAAAGTTAGAAGACTCCAAATTTATATCTCCCCATCTGTTTTCTTAACAAAACAAAAAGTTCTACATCAGATGACATTGTAAAAATTCAAGCAAAATGACAGAGAAATTTGGCACCAAATACTTATAAAAAGAGAAAAAAAATCACGTCAGCATGCAATTGTAAATACCAACATGTGCGTGTGTGTGTGTGTGTGTGTGTGTGTGTGTGTGTGTGTGTGTATGTGTGGGAAAAGCCTAATCCTTTGTTCATTCTGTCATGAGTAATAAAAGTCATAAACAACCAGATCCCTGAAACTATAAACTGAGTACAGATCTTCATTTATTTTGCAACTGCTTAACCTGGCCAGGTTAATGGATCTGGAGGTGAGAGTAGATTCTAACCAGGAAACAAAGGGCAGAGGTCAGAGCACACCTTACTCAAAACACATCACAGCAGGGACACATACACGTGTGCTCACACTAAGGACAAGACCCCTGTCTTCCTGACCTGCATGTCATTCTGTTCACTACACGCTGCACCCCACACAATATATAACACATATGGCAAATGAACCCATCCATCCCACAACTCGTACATCCATAGCTTATCATCTGCAGGGTTGCTGGTGGCCTGGGCTAAATAAATAAACAATGTAAATAAATACATACATAAACATTATGTCAGTTTTTTTTTGTATTTGCATTTGGTCATACATCAGTTTCTATTTCTAGTTTCTAATCACGCAATAAGGATGTGCAAAATATGGTTTTCTATGTGAGGCTTTTGATTTTGGTCTTGAATATGTATTTATTTGTTTCACTGTTTAAGGGCCATGAAAGAATATAGAGATAAACAAACAGACCAGCTGGGATTTTAATGTGGACTTTAATAGTGTAAAGTGGCCTCACAGTTCTATGGCCAACAGTCTGACAGATTCTACAATGCATTTTTGACCGGGGCATCTGGTGATGTGCTTTCAGCCACCAGAGTACTTCCTGTCTTACATCATCAGTATCTTCATTGCCTTGGAAAAATATCTGTGTTTTTTAACCTGTTGGTTTTCCCTTCAATCTGGAATTCCATCACAGAAAATGTCCACACAATAAGTCATTCTAGAGTAGAAAACGGTTTTCAAAGCAGTCTAACAGCAAAGTTTAAAGTATGCAGATAAACAAAAAACAAGCACAAATTCACCAAAAGATATGGCCACCTCTATTACTCAAGACTTCAGATTCAAATTGGACACTTAGGTCCCAATGTCCTGGAAACTGCAATCCCTAAAACGTGGATCCATTTGCGACTCGGCTCTGCTTCCTTTTGTTTCTTTCTGAAAGCAGATGGCATCAACCAGGGGAGTGGAACCAGCCCCGTAACCGTCTCAAGTTGGCTGTCCCACAGCATTATTTCCAATGCTCTCCTCCCTGAAACCAAACACCAAAACCAGGCAGGAAACAGCAACGATAAGAGGATGCTCTGCTGCCGGTGAAAGAAACAAATTAGAAATCACTATCGACCAAAAAGTGAGCAACAAGAGATGAATGAGGAAGGAGGGGGGGGATCTTCCTTTGGATTCAGACCAAGTAAAAGCCAAAGAAGATGGATTAGCTGAGCAAGTCTGGGTAAGAATTACATTCACTTTCTTGATGGAATTTTACGCCTGATGATTACGAATAAATTAGTAATGTAGATCTCGCAGTAGGCTTTGCCAAGTGTTGGAGCTTTTGGACATCGAGAGCCTTGAACTAGGACTGGCAACGTACAGACATTCAGCCTGTTAGTGCAGAGGGTAAAGACAGACTGCTAATAAGAAGGTTGTGGGGTCCCAAGCATGGGATTGACTGGTGTCTAACCTGGTTTGCTTCGTTGTGAAGTTCAAAGTCTTTGCAAAGCAACAAAACATGAAGCAACAGTATGCAAATCAGGCGTTTGAACCCCCTCACTGCAGAACATAATTCACAGCTCCAAAAATTATTCAAAACCTTCCCTAAAGGGAAGGAAAAATCTGTGGGTGCATCTTTGCCAAAGGACATGCTCAGGAAACATAATCACCCCAAGGTACGGCTACGCGTTCACGCATCGCGTCATGCAAAACTCTTTGCTTTAGCTTACTAAGAACATGCTATGCTACATTACTCAGCAGGCCTGCTTTCTGCAGGTGCCAATTCTCCAGGGGAATAGACACATTTACAGGCAATCTACTCTAATATATAAGGGTGCCAGTAAAGTCAGCCTTTGTAAAGTGTCCTTAATAAAAAGAATGGAGCTTTGGCTCATCCATTAAAAGACACTGAAAATGGATACCTAGAGACCAGAGGGCCTCAAAAAACCCTTTTCATACACAAAAAAATATCCCCTGCCTTTAACACAACTGTCATACAGTCTAGACCCATGTGATAAATTGTGAAGGATGGTGCATAACCTCAAAATAAATTGTAATTTTATTCTGGGTGAAGTATGTTTGTATTCACGGATCAGCCTGTTGTGTATCCCACACTTCTATACCTGACATCCATAGATAGACAATATTTCAAGTTCAGCAGCTTAAGACCATTCCAAAGAAATAAATAAAAAGGAAATATTTAATTTAGATCAGACATGAAAAATAGTACAAATTAAAAACTAGGCAAGTGCAATCATATTAACGGATTACAAACACGTGATTAATACCGCAATGAACAAGCCTGAATTTAGTTTTATAAAATAAATATGAAACAGGTAGCAGAAAACAACATAAAGCGCATGAATCTCAATACTAGTTGCATGACTATTTATGGATAATTAAATAAATTAAATGCAGAATTACACAAAAAAGGGAAAACGTTTTGATTAAACTTTTAATTTCTGTTGTTAATGGAGACTAATTTAAGTTCCTCAACATTGATTTGCTGTTGTGACCTGAAACACACATTGGTAACTGAACAAATGGTAGAGTTCAAGGTACAGTGAGAAAATGAATTGTTATGGATTTTGTCTATTGTGTTTGGTGGCTCAGTGGGGAGAGCATCAGGCTGGCCTACAGAAGTTTCCTGGTTCAAATCTTAGCCTAGCCAGGTATGTCCTTGGATAGGGATGGGTTAAATGCAGAGAACAAATTTCGTTGTAACATGTACTGTATATGTACACAGTTGCAATAAAAGCTGAATTACCAGTACAAGAATTCACCAAAACACTTAAAAAAGGTAGAAACTATCTAGGAGTATCAACATTTATAGAGCACCCATAAGAACTTGGACCACAACAGTATTTACAAAAAGCTGAGGTATTGTCTACCATACAAACAATACCACATTACTAAAAATATATTTCACAATACTATACGTTCACATGAAAGGCTCCTCTGAAGTTATAAAAGCAAAAACACTTGCATTGGAAGCAATGATTGGAAAACGATAATGCAAACCTATCTATAACACAACGTAGAACATAAAATTTTTTTTAAAAAGTACATATAGGAAATTTAAACCTTACAGGCAGCCATCAGAATCTTCCTAATTGAATATACCCAGGAGCTATTCTCAAAAACACCATGGAGAAGTTCCTCTTAGTACTCTTGCTGTCTTTCTTCTGCACTGCATCGTGAAGGCACACTGAGCGTCTGGGTCGCCGGGGTCAAGTTAAAGCCAGTCATCACACTTGGTCTGGAGCGGCATTTAATGACTGCCTCAGAGGCAGGCCGGGCCCTCGGCAAACCACAGCTCTACAGGGCTCTGACGAATCAATCAGAAGAACCGAAGAGGAGACCGGCTCCCTTTAGCTTCAAACAATGCATCCAGCTGCGCTGTGCTTATTGAGCCGCGGCGGGGGGAGACGATGTGTCCCAGGCCCCCAACAATATTGGGAAAATGATCGCATGTTGACAGCTTCAAAGGTCTGTGCCCAAATGCAAAGTTCAGCACACCAATTTTTTATTTTTTCCCCCCCCAATCAGTTGTTGCAAAAGCTAAATGTAAATGCTAGACACTTTATATGCCGACAGCTATTATGTGGTAATGTGCCTACTGGGATTAATTTATTTATCAGCAAAACAGAACGTTTGTGCAATTTCAAAGACACCATTAGCACTGCCTTGAGAATGTGATCGCTTTATAAAAACATCAACATAAAGCGATCCGTTACAGACATGTCTATTCAGCGTTTAATGCTACGTAACCAGTGTGCTTTAAACAGGACTCAACAAAAGATGCATTTTTGATCGAACTGCTGTATCAGGCCAAGCAGAAAATACTGTAAATATCGGTTCTGTCGCATCCCCGGTGCCTAATAAGGTTTTCACCCGACACAGGTGATGCATCTAACAAGGTGCCGAATCACAAACCTAATTGTATGATGGACAAGGATCAAAGGGTGAGTGTGCATCTCATTTTATTGCTATTAAAAAGAGAATTAGAAGAGCAGAAAAGAAGTTGAGTTGTGTTCTTGTGATCTTTTAGGATAGAATAAGACAGCACAGAGCTTCTCCAGTGCCAGCCTGAGATGAAAAGGTATGGAAATGTAAAATCCTGATTATTGTGGCTGAATTTATTATGGGGAGTTTCTCAAAGTGTGGTAATCAACCACATGATAATTTGAAACAGTAACCCTAACCATCAGGCATTTTACCATGAAACCAGTAACTGTTTCATTCAACCCCAAGAAGCCATGCTCACAATTTAGACACTTTAGGCAAACATGGGTTAGTAAATGGATGTGCTCCTTTAGGTCATTGGTTCTTAACCTTTATGAACCCATTATTGATGGGGTTAAAAATATTTCACAACTACACGCTACTCTTTTTTCTCTTATCTCTCTCTCTTTCACAAACACACCACAATGTCTTGAAGCATCACATTTCTTGGTGAGAATGTGGTAGATGGTACCACAATACAATGAATGCTAAATAAATTTACCTTGTAATTTAAAAATACTGCAGACAAGATTACAGCAGAAAGCACTTTTCAAACAGTCTCTGGAATAAGAGGTTAAACTAAGAACCAATGTGCTTGTGCCTTTACTACCCCAGGAGAGCCATTGAAGGCTTCTCTAGACAACTGAGGCCACTTGTGTAATGTGCTGTATTCTTTTGTGAAGAAAAGTCAGTCGCCACCAAACTGGGTCTGTGCGCCCTTTTTACAAATCTTGACAGGCAAAACAGGAAAGAGGGCAAGTGATAATACACAGTGAATATTAAAACAAACCAGATCTCATATTAATATACACAATACAATTAATGAACGGACTACTAAGAGGCGACGTACCTTGACAGGAAAAACGGAAAAGAGAGAGAAGGCGGGAAGAGTCCTCCTTTTGTCCCGTCACACACCTGCCACATCTCTAACCACACCCCCTATTACTATATGCTGCACAGGTTAAAGGTTTTGCTTTTGAGAGACCAGACTATTAAAACACATATATTTAAATAATTATAATGAATGTGAATTTCAGGGAAACCATTATTAGTTCTGCTACATAAGAACACCACAAAATTGGTAATATAATATATAGGGTGCAAAAAAGACAGCAAGTAGTAATAATAAAATTAACTACTGCCAGACTATATAGTGCAAACAACAAAACTAGTGCAAACAACAAGATGTAAGCATAACAGACAGCAGCACCAACCAAACACAGGTCTAGTACACGGTTAGCTGTGCTGTGTATGATAAGCATGCAGCAGTGCAGTGTTGGTGTGTGTGAGAGATCAGCCAGCCTGACAAATGAATAGTCTTAGAGGTGTGCAGTTGTGATCTGCCTTCCCTATTATTGCCATGAGTTGGTCAGGTTTGACCACTGCACACAGCATTACAGCACATTTCAACAGGCATACAATGTATACCATGCATGGCTACCTGAAATAGAAACTTTTATTTTACACCACAGCTGCCAACCATCGGTTTTCCTACTACAGGATTTCACCTCACTGATTTTACCATTATATTAACTTTGAGAATGTTAAAGATGAGAGAGCAAATCAGTGATTAAATCACAACTGAATATGCAGATACTGCTGTGTATAAACATCACCTGCTTTTAAAAGGCTTTTAAAAGGCTTCCAGCATAGATTTCTGTCAAAATCATTATTGAACTCCTTTTCTGGAATACTGCAGCATGTAACCATGTGTAGTTTGTGTTGCTGAGTGTGTCACAAATAATGAGGCCTGATGTCTTTTACATTTTATCTTTAACATGAGTTTTGTTTTAGTTTCATGTACATCTGTTATAATGAGCATTACCAATTCATTAAAACAGTAGTATTACTTTTTTTTTTTGATTGATATGCTTACAATTGTTATACCAGTGACTACTTTCATTAGTATAACTCAAACAGTGCCAAAAGTCATTATGATCAATGTGGCTACAGGAGCATCTCTAATTAAAACTGATAGCAATCAGGGGTTGCATTGACAGTCACTTAACAACAACACTGTGATGTCATTTCCCACCAACATCATCAGCAACTATATCATTATGTTTATAATAACCTTAACTGGCCTTCTTGAGCTCTTTATGTTCTGCTCAAAAAAATGGGTTTATTCTGGCAGTATGATGGAAAGCTTAAGAACGCTGAATGCAAGAACTGTGTTTAGCTGTGTATTAAAACATTCAGCAAGGGGGCGCGCGGGGGGTGTGGGGGAGGGGTGGGGTGTGAGGGGTGGAGTGGTGGGTGTTTGTGTGGTGTTGTTGTGGATTGTTTTTTTGGTTAATAGTTAAATTAAATTATGTATTA
>JABJVR010007788.1:0-11199 GCA_025773905.1 Chitala chitala | reverse complement strand
CCTTCTGTATGCAGACTCATCCCCATCAGAGATGAGTCCAACAAGGGTGGTGTCATCCGCAAACTTGATGAGCTTGATGAGATTTAAGACGTCATTGTTTTAAGTATCAGACACCAGACAGACAATGGCTGTGGTTTACATACACATTTGTTGCAATTAATGATTCCAATTAAACCGTCTACATGGATGCTAATCCGATAAGACGTGCGTTTACATGCTCGGAGCATTTATCAAAATCAAAAAACCTAAATAAAACTTTGGTGACTTGGGCAAAGTGGTTCCGCCTTGCTTTGATGTATTTTCCAGCTTCATTAAACTTTTAAAAAACTTGGAATAACTTGTGGTTTCAAGCCTTTCGGCCATCAAGGTGCTCATCCATCCATCCATCCATCCATCCATTATCGTAACTGCTTATTCCTGGGGAGGGTTGTGGGGAAGCCTGGAGCCCACCCCAGAGCACATGGGGTGCAGGGCGGGGAACACCCAGGGCGAGGCGCCAACCCACCACAGGGCACTCAAGGTGTTCAATAATTTTAAATTCTTTTTAAAGTTGCCTACAAATAAGTAATATCCGCCGCAGACCAGTTTTGCTGTGTCGACAACATGTTTCTGTCCCGTCCAGAAACGTCACATGACCTAATGTTAACCCCATGCAGGACAAGCATACGCAGAAAGAATATATTTATTCCAACAAGGGGCAAACGATTGGATTACTAAAGGGTGACACCACCCCTCTTATTCGGATCACGCCGAATTGGGCCAGTGTGTTCTGATTGAGGTGGTCACATGATGCATTTTTATTCTGAATATACCAGGGTCCATGTAAACAGGGCAAGTGCAGCCCAAACACGGAGTCATTTGACAAAGCATTAAACGTAATGAAGTGTCACCAGAACAGCAAAGTGCAATATGCCTAAAACTACATAAAATTAAAGCTGCACTGTTCTGTTCCTCACTCTAAGATGCTTTGGGTTAGATCCCAAAAACATTACTGAAATTTGTTACTCAACACAAGTGATTCAAACGCAGTATATTGGGAAAGCACCAAGAAGATGAATCAACAGAGGAAGTAAAGATTTTGAAAAGTCTTCAAATCCTACGGCTATTATCAGCACGTTATCATTCAGGACAAACCCGTTTTAAAGGAGTTGGATTAGGCTGGCTGAAAAGCCACTGAAATGAGGGTGGTTAGCCATCGGTAACACTGCACATCCACCACAGGCTAGAGGAGAAGCGTTTTAACCACAGCAACGTTTCACAAAGCAACTTCTTAACAATAATTAGGCAGCATTTCTCGTCTGCATCTCCTGTGTATGGAGGTGTATACAAGTCAGTTATACTATTCTTAAAAAATTTAAAGTCTCCACATTGTTCGGGAGAATAGGTAATTAAGAATACTTCTGTCATGAAAAAGCACTCCCTGTGCCCTGTTTATTGTAGAACATTAAAACATTTATCAAAGTCCAGTTCAACAAAACTTTATTGTCCGCATTGCGGAAAATGTCGTTCCAGTGTTTAGCAGCAGATGACATTCAGTAAGACAAAAAAATGCTGTTCAGCAAAGTTTAAATGACAACAAACATAACACAGAAATGCATAAACCTAAACAAATATATGCCTTTTTCTTTAAATAAAACCTCAAACCAGTTCACATTAACTTGTTCTTTATTTCAATTTAAAACACTTAAAATAATTCACCTTTTACAAAACACTTTAAAAAATCACAAGTAAAACTTAAAGGATCTGACACAAAGATGTTGCCATATGGTTTTTCCTAATGTCACGATAGGCTCTGTGTTTGTTCCAGGGGTCTCGCATTCCTGAACTTGACTGTCCTGCTCGCTCCTCCACAGCTCATGCATGTAAAACACCACGTAAAGCACACACGAGTCCCATACATTAGGCATGCAAAAAACACCCCACTCTCCACACTGTTGTGTTATGGGCACACAGCACACGAGCACAGACTTGTGACTCAAAAGTTTCTTTACCCTGTGCCCTTCCAAAAAGGACCTGCTGCATGGTGATTCACAGTCAAAGTGCCCCCCCCAGAGTCCCAAATCTTTGAAACCGTGGGAAAGGGTGCACTGGAGCTCAAAATTAGCCACATCCCCACCCCGCCAACAGTCCATCTCCACGGCCTGGCTGACCACATCCAGTAACCTCTACTCGGTTTGCACACCACATGTGCTCAGCTGCAAACAGGGAATATCACTGAGAAGGTGGGGGAAGGGGGGGGGCTGTGCTCATGTACAGGGCTTGTGGGAATCAGCTGTCCCACAGCACTGGGGCCCAAACGATACCACTCCCTTCCTTTGATGGAGCATACAGTATCCCACACTCCAGTCCCTTTCTGTTTTGAGAAAACTGACCCCAGACACTGACTATAAACTGTCTTAAATTTGAGTGTCCTCTCAGATATTTTAAAATCACAAATTTGATGTTATCCAAAGCAAAAGTTCTTACAACATGTATCCTGAAAACAGTCAAATAGCATCAGTTTATGAAGATAAACACACACACACACACACACACACAAACACACACACACACACACACACACACGGTATGATTGTCCTTCGCAATATTCTGAAAAAAATTATTCAGTAATAACAAGGACCCATTTTCTGAGTTCAATTTCACCATTTCAAATATTGTAGTTTCTCTCAGTAATTACACAATGAGTCAAATGTATGTATAAAGCAGACAGCATATGGATCTATTTTTTTATGAGCCATTCCATACTCTTCTCATTCAGATGCAAATGAGGAAAAAGAAATGACTAAATTAATACTTTCAAATAAGGTCTGACATGATCCTCAAACACCTGATAAAAACTAAAAACCAAACACTGCTGTACAAATAAGTATGTTTCATTCAGCCTGAACAGAAAAGATCTTAGCATACCTTAAATTTTTACCACAATGTTGTTGATTTACGCCTGGTTCCTGAAACACATTCATATGAATGAAAGTAAAAATGATGGAATGCGTCTCTGTTTTGTATGAGAATTTTGTGCGTATGCATACAGCCCTCTGGGCCTTATGCTAGCCCACGTTACATTAGGGAACGCTGGCTGTTTTCATTCCCACAACCCCTTTTGCTCTTGGCGGCCCTTTCCATGGTGGTACTAGTGAGGTGATGTCATTGGCCTCACACATCTCAGGACCACCCCAGAAGGGCTCCAGTGTGGTTTAAGGCCAACAGAAGTGTTAGGCTACAGAGGGCAGCCTTGACTGTGCGTGCCTGAAAAGTGGGAGGATGATATGTGGGAGGTGCCCACATGGCGCTGGGCACACTGCCAAGCTGCAAACATGGCATCAGATGCCTACCCTCAACAAGCTCCACCTGCCCTGGAGGCTTTTATTAGTTGACAACAGGGCACTTTGCGTGGGCTTTTCACATAACCGTCTTAATTCCCCTTCGTAATCAGAAAATACTTTGATCTCCAGAGCAACCCACGCAATGAATCGACTGGCAGAGTGCTCAGTGAACACTGTATCTTAACACGGTGTTCTGCAGTCAATGAGTGAGTTTATGTCACGTTTGCCTCCCAGCCAATGAGATGTCTCTGTAGGTGAGGCCACCAGCAAACACACACTTTTCACACTTTTTCCTGTGGGAATTATGAATTTTCTGCAGGGTAACACTAATGTACCTTATGTGTCTGGGAGCAGGATGATGTCATATTAAGGTTAATTTCTTATCATTGTTAATCTCCAGTAGCACCAAAAGTTCCCCGAAAATTATCATGTTGCGTCATTTTAAATACAGAACTGGATCTGCCTTATGACCCTTTATGTGGAAACAGACATCTTGAAGCCATAAAACATTTTTGATTTGAGTTTTTACACAAATCCAACTGAAAGAAAGTTCAAAGTTACTGCAAGTTTCAAAGATGATGAAAGGTGACATGTAGCAACAGGTTGAACATAAAAGCCTTGAATATCGCTACGGAAACTCCAAGTAACATTTGGAAAATTATGTGGATACAGTTTAGTGTCCCAATGCTGTGGAAAGACTGTATCAAAGAAGAAACGACTGGGACGTGAAAAACTGTGACACAGTGTTGATACAACATCGTTACACAAGTTAAGAATGAATTAGTGTTGAGTCACATACCGTTAGCTCCAACGCAGTACCAGCCATGCAGAGCTAAAACGGCCCCTGTCCATACCCAGCAGGACACACTAAACACCTTGTTTCTCTCCTCTACTGTAGTTTGCATGCCTTTTTCTTCGGACGCAATATTATATTGACATTGAAAATATCACATTGTTTCACAATATTCTGGTTACGGGCCATGCAACAACCCTGTTGTGAAAGATGCTATATAAAAATAACTAAATACTAACAGGCCTACAGTAAAGGTCTGAAAGTTGTCTGATAACAAAATTGTTTGTCATTTGATATTCACGGGACGTTGCTCCTGTGAAAAATCTCTCTTCACATTAATGAACCTGACCGGTATCAATCAGATCTGAGGGCCAATGTAATCTATTGGTTTCATTACTGCTTTATAAGTTATACAGTTCAGTTTCATTTCCTTCAATTAATCATTTAACAGTTAATTGCATAGGGTTACTAATCATGAATACCCATAAGCCCATTTCGCACGAATATTGAAGTTAAATACAAGTCTAAGATTTCACAGAAATTCATTCATTCATTTCTGGTTATTTTGGTCACCGCGTCATCGCCGTGTACGTTGATGTTTCTCGGAGCAATCTGAACGTTTTTTACATTATTCCGCTAAGTCTGGTGTCGGATTTTTTCCAGTTGTGGAAAAAGGCAGTCGGATCCCTAAACAGTGCCTTCTGTTAATTGCTATGCGTCCATCACGTGTCTTCCTATACACCATATTGCCATTCCACCTTGCTGTCAAAATAGAGATTTAAATGATAAGGTTCAGCGATTACGTTCTGCCAACTGGCTTTTGCAAGCAAGTGACCGCTTAATTTAAACATACATGCACACCAAACCTTACAGCAAAATGATTAGACAAGAAAAATGTGAAAATAAAAGACGAAAATATGCCACTGACCAACAGTTAAGTTTCACCAATTCCACGCGTTTATTTTTAAAATATGTAAAAACTATTCCTGAAGTTATGGTTTTTAGTAGTTACCAATGAGTGCATTTAAACACAAGAAACTGAATGGAAAGCCAATATTGTTATGCTAATGTCTTAAAAGTTTACGACAGCAAACTGTAATTTCAAGAGCCTCCCTACGTTTCATTTTATTGGACGCATGTTAATGAATTTGGAAGACTTGCTTCAATACGCGTTTATCTTTATAATTTGTAAAAGTGTCGGGCAAGTAAACTAGGAAATGTTTGAATCTGTGTAACTCATGTGCTCATCCATAATGAAGGTCGAGAAACCATCGTAAGACAGGAACATGTTGAAACAGGAAAGGTAAGAATCCCTGTTCTCATCTAGCTCTTCAAATAAGATGTTACGGTTTTAAAAACAATGTAATTTAATTTGAGTCTAGTGGCCACTTTGCTACTTTAGAACTCAATTCGCCATGTGTAGCAGTACCTTGTCAATAATTACAGTCGATTTAATTCCTCCTTTACGGTTTGCATGATTTCCCTGCGTTTTGTACCCGCGCTGTGTAAAGCACGCCGCTTTGACTTCAGAGGCGTTACTGTCAGCGAACAGGAGACACAGAGACAAGCTATTGAAGCCTGTGGCTCCTGACTGTACATTGTCTTTCTGATCAATACTTATGTTTGACACGGAGCGAGTACACGCATTCCTAAGTGGAACGACCAGGGTGCGGGCTAGGGGGAGGGGAAGCAGCTGCTTACAATGACAACTTCTAGATATACTCATAATTTACTCAAAACGTATCTACGTTTTCCCCGCATAACGGCACAAAGTTAGACCTACAATGACGGATATCGGTCGAAAATGTTACATATCATTAACCAAGAACCAACAGCCGCAGTCATTCAAACATCAGCAAAAACAACGTGTACAAAAGAAACTGTGATGGCCATGGAAAAACACAAATTACCTATAACGTTAGGAGCGTGAGTGACTCGCGTATACGAATTCAATACCTATTAAAATACCTTTATTAGTTTTCCAGTTAACGTATTCATTACTTTTAAGAATTTTTGCGATGCATTCACTGGTCGAATCTTGCCGTCAGTTAAAATGTTCCTTATTTCTACTTTTTGTCGAAAAGGAATGCATCTTCTGAATTGTCTTAGGTTACAAGTCATCCATGATATATCAGCATTGATTATAAACTCGAGTAGAATTTTGCTTACCTTACGATTAAATTCCCAGAGTTATGCTGACGTACTCACAATACTGACATTGTGAAAATAACTCAAAATTTTCTTGGTAATATTGTGATAGAAAACTAGCTCCTCGGGTCATAAAAGTCAGCTGGTAAGTGTGGGCGTGGCCGAACGGTTTCCCATTTGACGTTCTCGCACAGCCAATCAGCAGAACGCTTAGCAAAACTTAGCACCAATAAGAGTACAGTACTCAGAAATATGGAAAAAGCTTCATCACGGCGAACGCACTGGAGCCATCAGTTTCTCTATTAAGGAGTCATTGCGCAGCCTAGCGGAAATATTTCTTTATATACCTCAGTTGAACACTGCCATCACCAACATATGTTGATATTAAAGGGAATAATATCCTGTTTCGACCGCCGTTTCTAACTTGTATAAATTACAGCCTAATTCACACCACAATGTTTAACACAATCCAAAAAGTTTATTGGGAAAGCATCAAGACTTGATCATCCGAGGCACCCGAGTTTATCGTTTTACACTGTTCCGCTATGGTGCGGCTCCCTCTCTGTTCTCCGTAGTCGATTCTCCAGGACTACAGCGTTGACTCGATGCATCATTAAAAACTGTCCATTCAAATGGAATACGGGGATATCGTGTTTATATCTGTCATACCAGACACAGTTTTCTGGCAGCGTGATGTCTACCTCCTGCAGCAGAAACTAAAAAATACC
Organism: Chitala chitala; assembly: GCA_025773905.1. Taxonomy (NCBI): domain Eukaryota; kingdom Metazoa; phylum Chordata; class Actinopteri; order Osteoglossiformes; family Notopteridae; genus Chitala; species Chitala chitala. The sequence goes on along the minus strand of JABJVR010007788.1, from coordinate 4,207 downwards.
AATTAAATATAGACAATGAGAGCAAGCAAACAGATGCAAGCAAACAGATCTCCACAAAAATGTGTGTGTACACACACACACACACACACACACACACACACACACAAATGATCACTCAAGTTCTACTCCTGTTTACATTTGTTTCTTACTCGGTGTTTAAACGGCTCCAGCTCCCTCTTTGCTTCGTCACACAATGGACAAGGATCCTAGAAATGAAAAAATTCGCGCGCACACAAACACACACACAATGTATTTCCAGATACTTCAGTGCACCAAGCGCAAATACATTAGCACCATACTTATCATGACATGTGAATGAAAATAAATTCAAATCGTACCTTGGTAAAAAGTGTTAAGGTAGGCAACTGGCTCTGTGAGCAATATTTCATTTTAAGGACAGAAATAAAACACTTCGTGAGACGTTTCTGCGTTAAGCATCGCATTCTTGCCTGTTAAGGAGTAATAACAAGAAAAAGGGAATTAGTTTAAAATGTGCTTTCAGTTATTTCTTCAAATTATTTTCATGTCAACTGACCGGTGGCACAGACAAACCTTAAGGCAATCACAGACAAGGCCAGCATTTAAATATGATCAAGGAAACGACATATTAGTCGTCTGTCCTAAACGTGGACTAACTTTATACTGAAGAGAAATCCCCTCGGGAAAATGGTTTTTTAAGGGGAGAGTCCATTATCTTTTTGTCAACAGCAAGGTGCATTCGTATATGATGCAGATTTACAAAGATAAGCATTAACTATAACCTATTGTACAGGCAGTGAATTAATACAACGGCGACCGTTATACTGACGAACCTTGTCCTTTATCAGCAAAAGTATTACAGTCTAGAAAATGCAGGAGTACCGTCCCATTCTGTAACGCCTGCCCTTAGGGTTTTAAGCTTATGTGAATATATAAGCAAACAATAATCTCCAATATTACCCAAAACAGCCATGCAAATTATCTATACAAAATTACTGCAAGTGCGTTTAATAACGTTTTAATTACAATAAATTATGTTCGACTATTTTCACAACATTATACATGCTATAATTGGGTACTCGGAGCATGGCTTGACGTTCTAGAACAGATACTCATTACGGTTTTAAGTTGCTAATCTTGAACGGCTGTAACAAGTGACCGCGATCAAAATCTAATACACTAGGTTAATAACACAGAAATTAGAATGCGTTTAAAACGGCAGCTTCACTTGCGTAGGTTGACTCATTCTCATACGCAATACCTGACAGTCTGTGTTATTTTTAGACGTGTATTGCGTCTTTCAAAACCTATAAATAGCAGTTGTTTTAAATTCCATGATCTGTGACACCTGACACAATTTTAACATCTATTTGACTACCATGGGACCCTCACTCACCCAGTTTTAGTTCGAGTTTGCAAAAAAATAATTGCAATGACAGTCCCAAACACTCACTCTCACCCGTTCAGCGACCTCCGTAGAGGAAAGGATTTCACATGGGTGCGCATCATAGGCAGAAATAGATCATGTTTCCGGTACAAATCCAGATTTCTGATTGGCTGCTGCACTGTCATTCAAGTAGAAAATCACAGGCGGGATATACAAATATATCTGACAATATTACATACAGACCTGTCAATATAAACACGCTATCGAATGTTCTGTTATTAAATTTACTATTAACTTTAAGGTTAAGTAATTTTGTCTAAGTCGTTTTAAAACAACGCCTATGATAGACATCATTACAGTTCGACTTTTTATTCAAACCAGATTACGTGTACAACTAAAAATTTAAAATTGAGTCATTTCAGAACTCGAAAAACATTTATATGCGTATTCATTTACAATTTAAATAGGTATGTCAACTAATCTTCTTATATATTTAACAAACACATTAAACATATTAAAACGTAAAGAGGATTACAATATAAACAGTTTATTGATTGATTACACTAGCACCTTTAAGAGTTAGTTAACCTTTAAGAAGTCCTCTAAAATGGTTTATTTATAATCTGGTTTGTATTGTATCTATACAATTAGCAGAATTTATTATCTACGCAAATGGATTTATTGTTCAATTACGTTATGTAACTAGCAGTCTAGCGCAGTTATTTTAGGACTGATTTTTTTGGATATGCAACACAGAAGAACACAACGTAAATAGTACCTGCATAATCTGACGTACACGAGTAATTCATTTGTCTGTGCTTAATAACGTGGACTTTGTTTGGGATGCGGTAGTAAAAGCGCGTATCGTCCCAGCCTTGCACACACTAAAATCGGGTAGCTCACAAGGCATAAACAATTGGAAAGGTATGTTTTGTCTTTCTTTTAAAGTATTTTATATTGTTAAACAAATTGCATTATCACCATAGATAAGGCGAGTCGACATTGACTCAGTTTGTATTTTTGATAATAATTCTACTTTTCAGGTTAGGACATGTGCAACTCGGATGATCACGATCACATTACCGTTCCGCCTCATTATGAAGCCCTTCAGGATGAGAAACGTGTGCCGTTACCTCCGATACCGCCCCGAGTTTCTGTTCAGTCGCAACCAGGCACAAGTTTTACGAATCCGCGAAAGGAGGAGGGTAGGATGCGAAATGCAAAAACGCGTTAAATTCCCCGTGTCTCATAGTTCAGAGTAGGAATCTGCGCACGCCTTTGCGTTTCTGCGGGCTTCACTATTTAGTATGCATCTGTGATGTTAAATGTGCTTTACCAAGTATTTAAAATTTAAATTTGTAAAAAAAAAAAAAAAATTCACAACCGTCTTTGTTTTAGACTAACCTGTAATACTAGTTAATGCTGTAACAGTACCCAAATTGTAAGTATTATATTACAAGGGAATACAGTCTGACAGTTTAAACAGACCAGCACGACAAAAATGTGAATAAATTATATTGCTGTCACAACAAAGTTTTAAGTGTTAGTTTACTGTAGGAATTGATCACTTTAAGAGAAATGATAGTCGCACGCGTGATGTGTATGACTGGCATAAAAGATCGATGACGAAGAAATTTTATTTGCATCTTGACACTGAATGCAGAAATAAACATCATATTTCTACAGAAACAGACCAGAGGATTCGTGGTCTTCTTTTGAATTGGGAGGAAGAGAAACCTATGGTCGAGAAGACTCGGTCTTTGCTGCTCCAAAATGCCAAGTTAGTGAAACTAAAGTGTTAAGTCAGAATAACTAAGAGGCACTGACAAAATCGGTCGGCGAATGAATAACTAATTCAAGACTGCTACGGTTGCAGCTTTACGTATGAATACATATGACTATACAGTTTACATATGTTCGACATACATTAATATAGCAGATTTTACGTGTTCAGTGTAGTTTACATGCAAATTGTTTTAAAAACAGTAGTTACTAAAGTAGTGTATGAATATGTAGCAAGAATAAAAATATGAATTGAATTCGTTCTCTGTTATGTATATTTCAAAATAATGAAGTAGACGTTTTTATTACACACACTTGACTAAATTAACAGTTTGATGCAATTTAGTAACACCACAAACCGAATCTGGGTTAAATGATTGCTTGAGTCAAGTGAAAATAGTTTCAGTAACGGTATTGTAACTGTTCTCGCATTTCCTACCCAATTTTTGTTTCATGGTTGATAACCAAACGTTTCTAATAGCCGAATGGTGCTTTTGCGCCACCTAAAGGATTGTTGTAGTCACTAGATGATGAATTGCTCGTAAATGGAACGTATTCTTCGACAGGCTTCTTCTATCTGACAAGGGACTTCCTGCTTTGAATAACATCTTTAGAAACGTCTCTTTCCAGGGACAAGGACATGAGGTAAGTACAATAAAACAGTAGATATGATAAATTAGGAATTGAGAGGCCATCATTTTTGATTGGTAAATATTGTACTCTCCCAAGAAGTAGTTGAACAAAGCTGAACTTTATTCTAGCACAGAAATAAGACATATGAAGTCAATTGTTTTTTCACGGCATCGCAGAGCGGATTGACGATAATTCGGTTTTGCACCACGAGAGCCAGTGTCCATACTACGCACCTGTACAAACAGGACAGCGTCCCCACAACACTGGTGGACTCTGTTTTAAGAGTGATAGATCATGGAAGAAGCATGAATATCACTGCCATTAATGGCACCACTGTTGCCATTAATGATCACTGTGTTATGAATGCATAAGATTTAGGAGGACCAGGTCCTTGTCAAATCATTTTTTTTTTGGAGGGGAGGGGGG
>JABJVR010007786.1:0-11202 GCA_025773905.1 Chitala chitala | reverse complement strand
CCAGAGACAACGAGGAAACAATAACTCGCACAAAGGGGTAGGAGAAAGGGTGACATCTAGGGTACACAAGGGTCATTACAAGCAGGGGTGTTACAGAAATACAGAGAATTAGAGAGTGTACAAAAGTGTGTAACAATGCACAGTTATTAAAGGTAAAAATAATGAGATCTTTTAAGAAGACAAAGTGCCAGTATTGTGGATCTACCTCGGCTCCTCAACAGACAGAGGACTCAACAAAGATTCAAAAATCAACTGTTTATCACACAGTACAAGTAAATGCTTACCTGTGTGTTCTTTCTGACAACAAACACTTTTCATTCTAAAAACGTGTAACACTATTGTGAAACACAGAAAGCTGTTTAAACTGTACGATGCAGATTTGCAAACATCAGTGCAGTTTATTTCATGAGCACCGCAGTACTGGACAGGCTACATTAACCTGCTCATTCTGGGCAATATTCTCCAGCTCAGCAGTAGAATAATTAAATTTCTGTTACTTGGCATTTTTAACCACACTTTCAAACCAATAATATGTTTCGATTTATACGGGTTGCAAAGATAAATCCAAAATTTTACGGTCCAGTCAATTTATTGCTCATCCCCCAGCAAAGTAAATAAAATAAATAATTGTTAACAAGCATTTACAAATACTAATTATTTCCTGTTCAGGCCTGTTGGCTGTGCACAGATCTAGTGCCAGAATGAAAATTAAAGGACAGGAGACATCTTTGTGGGTATGACGTTCTGACCGTGTCTATTTTGCGTGAACCAACAATGTGTGGCCTATGCCAGTGCCGACAGGAAATATTTGAAATATAGTCATAGTGTTTTTTGTGTGTTTTTTTTTCTCTGTACAGCTTTGTATTTACTTAATTGCCTTTTGAATGATATTTAATGCTACATCATTAGCAAATGATAAAAGGGAAAAATAAACACATGGGAGGCATCCTGAGTTATTAGCACATGAGTTTACATAAGTTATCTACATACTTGTTGCACAAACATGTGTTGACATTGTTCAGCAGAAGTGAAAATATGACTTGTTTTACATTCACTTTGGGGTCAATGCAGATTGTGCCTTAATACTGTATATATGGCTGCACTACTTTACTGAATTAGTGTGTGATGTTAGAAACAGTTATTATCTTGGTACAGTGCAAACTGAATATTCTGTTTTGGACTGAGTGTAGAGGTCTTGTTCAGTCAACAAACCTTAAACCTACCTTATCATAGACCTCAGGGTGATGGACATTGACTTAAGATGTTGTTTTCCATGTAACATAATTAGTGGGCTTGAAACATTAAAAAATCAAAACTACCATTCAAGCAGATCTGTGAAAGTACAAATACATACATTCATGCTCATTCATTCATTCATTCATTCATTTATCCATTCATTTATTCAGTCACTCATTAGCACTTTTTTCCCTCGGCTTGCAGGGACTGGCGGACATCCCGTGCATGTCAGTGCACATTCAGAAATACACAAGAGCACAAAACCTTTCACTGCTGCCCACAGCATTATAAATCCCCAAGATTAAAGTGGCTAAATCTACCAATGCCTTCCCTGAATAATGGTTTCTGTTTAACATATAAATAGAAGCTAATGAAACCAGCAACCTGCAACATGTTTCCCAATTATAAACAAAAGCGACCTGCAGGATGTCACTGTGGCAAAGGGTGTGCTAGAAACACTTCTGAAATGCATTGCATTCTGGAAGAAGCTATCAGCACTACATCAGCCCACAGTAAGACTGTATGTTAGGGAACCTGCAGCCAGAGCACTGGATACAGCTGCATGTCGATGTGCCCCAAATATCACTTCTCTTTGCGAAAACATCAAGTTTGGTCCAGACCAAGTTTATTTTGAAAAAACATCCCTGGACACCCATTCTAAATGTCAATTTAGCAGCCGTGTCACCAAAATAGGCCCCCAAGCAAGACACACTCATTTGCATAGCTTGTTAAATTCAATGGATCTAATGTGATCTCTTCTAAATTTTTAGCTTTCCAAGTTTTATTTTATAAAATAAGTCTGTTTAGATTCCATGTATTAAAAATTTTAGATTGTAAAATATTGAAGGACTATATACTGTAGGTATGTGCAACTAAGTATAGTACTGGGAATTTAAATTTAGAGCAGACTGAAAAATGCAACATGGAACCAACAGGTTATCAACATTTCCATTTTCCTGGTTCAGTTGTTCCATGTGGATGAAGGGCATAAGAAAAGTAAAAGAATATGACTCATCCTGAGAGGGTTATGAGGACTGATATGTAAAGTAGTGGGCTGTAAGTAACAGGTGATTTTTATCCTGAATTCTGATCCCAAACGAGGTCCGAAGTTCAGACAGCTTCTTGTGAGTATTTTGCCATGCTGCCTGGCCACCTGGTGCCTTCTGCCCTAGGACTGCTATTGCACCTTAATGACCCTCAAGTGCATTAGTGTATTGACATTTCTGTTTATCCTCGATATGCTGATTTATGTAATCCTGTAAAGTGCTTTGTGCCAACCTAGTGGAAAGGGTATACAGTGTAAAAATATAGATCAAACTTAGTTGGAGGGAGAAATCATTAATAGTTTGATTAATGAGGGTGCTTTGATTACAAAACCTGAGACTATTTTTTCATATTAACATTTTTGTTATCACTGCATGTCATAAAGATTTCAAATGCTAATGACATACCTTAAAGCCACTGGAGGACTCTTTGTCATATTCCCACAGTAGATATTCCACTCTCCACTTATCCAAGACACTTTTCAGAAGTAGAGGAAATAATTAATATCCAACATCTTAGCTTTGGCTTTACCTCTTTTCCTGATTCAAACAAATTTCCTACAAATTCTACAGAATTACATAATTGTTAAGTAACGTTCTCACATGTACAACATGGCTGCATATTCTGGGACTCAAGCCTTTACCATTTCCACACATAAACTGTTAATCAGTGCGCTATTTACGCCTTCATAAAATAATACATTTTATTAGATTGAGTTGCTGCACAAACAACCATAGTCAGACCATTGAGTAACCCTGTAGGTCTTTGTTTAGTCACCTTACACAGGATGTAACAGCCTAAGTTGAAGCAAGATCAGTTGTTTCATTGAGCTATTACTGGTCATGTTTTCAACACTGTGTTTTGTAGTTGTGTTTTCAGGCTAAAGTGAGATTAGCAAATCAACAAACACAGATAGCTAACAAAGCAACAGAATGTCACACTAAGCAACAACACAGATAGCTTTGGAATATATTGAAGTAAAAGTCCGAAAAACAAGATACAATTTATATATAACTAACTTATAACTTCCTAGATAACAAATAATAGGAGAAAGAAAACATCACTCACTCCAACAATACGGTACAGACAGATAAACGGAACCAAAACTGCAGGTTTGTACTGAAATAAAGCCACAACTGTAATCTATCTGTACAACTCTAGAACTATTTATAAATGTGAGCCAAAAGTCTAAACCAAAAGCCATACATCAAACTTTATACAAACACCTCCTCCAATGAACGCAAACAACCAAAAAAGCGCCTTCTCCCTCTTTCCTTTTCTTTGTGTGGTGCTGTTGAATCCCATCTTCAGAGAGGCACACCTTTATGGATTAGCAGTATATATACTTACAGGACATGAAGGGTTTGACAGCAAAAAGCAGTGAGCGCTATTTTCAACTTTCATTATGACTGGCAACTTTTGCTATTCTGACACAAGTTTACAGCTGAAGAAATAATTGTTTGTTAAACTCGATTTATCCCTCTATCTGGCAAGCAAAAATTTGAACTTTGCTGCAAACCACAATAAAATTTCTGCTTGGAAACGAAAGTTGCAAATTGGCGTTCATCTTTTTGCAATGAAACCCTTCATATGTAAATTGTTCCTCCTGAAAAAAAAGTAATACAGTTTTCTTTGAAGAATATCATCCATTATCCTTTCTTAGGCCAGTTGTACAAAGACTGCATGCCACTCAATGTGATGGGTAGAAAATTTCAGATCCTTCGACTATAACTGGCGAAAGCAGCTTCTCTGCCACTAATACTTCAGCAATTACTAGTGCAGGAAACCTTTGTAACAAAGTGCATTCAAGAAATTAAAGCCATGAGTTCAGTTGTGAAAGAACTGTCTTACTCATAAGTATGTTGGAATACACTTAGGAACCCATGTGTAGATTTATGGTAGCACAATGTTACATTTTTCCTTCCCTTATAAATTACCGAATGGGCTCATTTTTTTCTGTAGCATGAAAAGAGAGGGTATAAGGAAATGAGATTATATTATTAAATATTATATATTTTCTCTCGATACAGTATACCTATGTGCACATGTAATAAAATATTTCAGATTATATTTGAGACAGTAACATCAGGATGTTGTGTACAAATGAGACCAAGGAACAATATGACACGAAAAACACTATGAAAGTCAATGGAAGGGCCAATTTTAATAGAACTAGTTAATTTTGACTGTACCTTTAAAAATGATCTATGTACAGACCCAAAGGGGTCATAATATTAAGATAGGAGCTGTATCCCATAATAAGGCAACCTGAGACAGAGCAATAAAAAAGCATAAAGAGAAAGAGGGATTTAGGCAGATGGATGAAATATTTTAACTGAAAGCACATCTTAATAGGATATAGAGTGTGCATCTGTGCAAATGTGTACTCTGATTTGCACTACTCTTTGTGTGTGTGTGTGTGTGTGTGTGTGTGATAGAGAGAGAGAGAGAGAGAAATTCAGGGAAACATGGAATCCACCTTAATACTCAAACACCACAGAAGTAGTAAGGTACAAGTGTATCTTTAAATAGGAGCAATTTTCTCCCTTTTTCGATTTTTCCAACGACTCACCAATAGTACAAAATTAAGCAGTTATGCAAAATCTGTTACTCTTGCAAACAGCCCTTGTTTTATGCATAAATAACAATGTTCTCTTAAAAGATGGGTGAAACAACATCTGTCACACTGGATTTGCATCTTTGAATTTGCATTGCAAGTCACTGATAAAAAAGGGTAATGTGTTAAACAGTTTCTCTGTAGAATGATGGTGGACCGGGGGTTCTCTGTCCCCTGGTTCTTTCTCACAGAACATATTTTTGTTGCTGCTGTTTTCTGTGGAAGGGTTCCAGCTTAAGGGTGGCGCCCGTTTGAGTCATAAATGCATGTCCGTGTCCTAAATATGCCATGAGCTATCGGTGGTCTTAACAGTTTTATTGAATTATATTCAGTTGGTTTAGTTAGCTTGAGTCCAAGTTACTTCCAGCTGCATTTCCCAGTTGCATACATTAAAAAGCAAACAAAACATTAAAAAATAATTATTCAGACGCCACAGCTATAAATATAAAATGATGTGTTTGTGGAGGGAAACGTGTTTACCTGAGGAGTGTATGGCAACAGATTGCAGCATAAATTATTTACATGGTGTCTGCTCACTGTGATCTGGAAATATGTACTGTATCTATGGTGTGTGTTCTGTTCTATAGAGCTGAAGGGCTCTGGGATGCTGATGAATCCGAATAGAAGCCCAGCACAGCAAAGATCACCTTCAAGGGTCCTGCGAGGAGCAATTAGAGATAAGACACATTCCGCCCTCACTGCATAATATTAGGACAGAGGAACACACTGGTCTTCACTCTGCTGTCAAAAGGCCACCTTAATTTAAACCCTGAAGCAACAATAGTAAGTGAGGCCAGATGGGCCGTGAATGGATTACAGTTACAGGTGGGACAGTATAAAGCACAGTCAAATTAGCAAAGACATCTGAAAACAAAGTCAATGCAGTGAGCCAATTAGTGCACACAGCAAACAAGCACTAATGGTCTAACGATTTAGGAAATTGCTTGATGATTTGATATCCTTATAAGTGGAGTCCTCATTAGTGCCAAAACCAAATGGACTCAGAAAGGTTTTTTTTTTTCCTTCTGTATTCAGAGCTTACATGAAAAATATTTCGTTTTTGTTTCACACAAACTTAGGTATACGGCCTAATTTTGAATGAAGTACAGTATTTTAAAAAGCTGTGAGTTTAAGGTAAAATAATAAAATGTAATGTAATTATGTTTAATTATTTTGCCTTATCGGTTGAGGAACTCAGAGGTCTGGGAGGGGCTCGGAGTAGAACCACTGCTCCTCCACATTGAGAGGAGCCACTTGAGGTGGTTCGGACACCTGATAAGGATGTCCCCTGGGTGATGTTCATTGGAGGTCTATCAGGCACAACCAGTTGGGTGGAGGCCTCAGGGCCGATCCAGGACATGCTGGAGGGATTATATCTATCAGCTGGCCTGGGAATGGCTGGGGATCCCTCTGGAGGAGCTGGAAGAAGTTGCTAGGGACAGAGGTGTCTGGGGATCTCTCCTCCTCCTGTTGCCACCACGACCCTGTATTGGACAAGTGGTGAATGGATGGAATGGATGGAAACTTATAAAGTTTGGATGTTCTACAGGCCATCCAGTAAACAAAACAATGCTACTATAGTTTGAATGTGGCAGTTTTAAGGAAAATTATTTACTGAGTTTATGTTTCACAGATGTGACATGATGATAAAAACCCATTTACTGGTAATTTATTACCATAGTGATATTTTCATACTCTTCTAACTGCTTCCACAGACAAAACAGCTGGGCAGTGGAACTACTGTAACAGCGTATTATTACTCTAGTATACTGTCCAGTGTACTGCCCCTCCTTCTTCCTGTCTATTACTAGCCACTTCAGAAAAAAATTTACCCATCTATGTTAAATATGGCCACTTTCATGTAATTCTGAATGTAGAAGACAATGCAGTCAAGAAAAGGAAAACATTTAATTTTTTTGCTTTTCATGAATTATTCATGTGGTGGGTTGGCGCCTCACCCAGGGTGTCCCCTGCCCTGTGCCCTGTGCTTCTTGGGAAGGGCTCCAGGCTCCCCGTCACCCTGCATTGGATAAGCGACATGGAGAATGGATGGATGGAATTATTCAAGTGTGCGACAAGTAAACTATGTAGATTCTGCTCTTTTGAGGTGACACATATTTACACTGTAGAGTTGCTTCCAGTGCTAGCTGTTGGCACACTACTGTGGTGTTAATGTTAGGTGTTGATGATGTAGCTTTTGTTAAGTTACTGTCCAATAACATATAATTGTGTTTGGAGGTGAAAGCATTGTAAATGTTTCAAGAACTTATGATCATTCTTCAAGCCTTTAAATAGGCACTCTTGGAAATATTTGTTTATAAATGATGAGGTTTGTGAGCAAATAAAAAAACCTGGAGATGAATATGCCAGAACATTTTAAGCCTAGATGAGACATTCCAAAAGAAAGCACTCATATTCAGCTGTGTAAACATAGATGTGGCCCCATTATGCCAGTTATCCATGTTTACTGGTGTTCCTGCCCATTCGGTTTTAATATCAACCTCAGAAGTTAGTTTATAATCTGAGTATATGAAATTCAAAATGCTAATAAGTATTTGGGTTGACAAGCCAATCAGCTAACGATCTACATATACAGACATTTAGACAAAAATTCTAAATCTTGTTCGTATGAAATTGTTTTATATTATCAATATACAAAATACCTCAGTCACATCTTTTCAAGATAAACTAAGATGGATAGGGCACACAGGTAATTTTTGGATAGTCAGGAAGAATGAGTTTAGAAACTGTCTCTCTATTGGTTCATTCTACTTCCTAATGAGTTTAGCTCTGTATGTCACAGACTCTACAAAAATGGAACAGCAATGCCTTTCCAAACTCAGACCACCGAAGACATTGGGTCCATCCACCAGCATCCACACCTCATCACATAGGTCCTCATGTCAAAGTAAACCTGCACGTAACATGACAGCGTTGCTTGGAAAGAGCACAAAGAGCGACCAGAAAGTGCTGGAAAGGTCAGGCCTGTCTATCAATGGTATTCAGCTCCTTCCTGTTATTGATGCATTTCAGACACAATGAGTCAGAAAGGCAAGTGACATCACAAGCGACAATAGCCATCAAACGTCAAACTGCTCTCTGCTGCCTGGGTAATGTTACAGAATCACAAAAAGGAACATGTGTAGACTAAAGAACAGTGTCTTCCTCCAAGCTATCAAGTTGCTTGACTCCAGAACAAACAAAGACTTCAGACTGCCATCTTAAAAAGACCTAACATGACCCCTCTTCCACATCAGTAACATTGTGTTATTCAACTCCACGGGCAGACTGGTAATCAGCACAATCTGTCAAACGCCAGAGTGGCCAGCCAACCTCGTGTGTAGCCAGCTGTGAGACCTTCTATCCATCGAGGCTGGATTGGTAATCTGGCATACCAGGCATTTTCCCGGTGGGTCGATGCACTTTGAGGCCAATACAATGTATTGTTATTACATGGACTGATTATGGATTGTAATGGAGGGCTGCCTGGACCAAAAATGCTAGGACCCAGTCCAGCCCTGTTCCACTCCTATCAATGTTTAAGCATTTGTTTAAAACACTGGAGAGCTTTAACTGTTTCTTTTATCCTCTGATGTGTATTTAAAATGTCTGATTATCTATAGATTTCCCTTAGCAGTGTCTACTTTTTTATCATGTTAGTGACCTAGGTGTGTTATAATGTGTTTGTTCTTAGGCCTGTGAAGGAGAAAGGGAATCAAGTTTGTGGTGAAGTATGTTGGTTACATACAAGGAATTTTGTTCACCGCATTTAACCCACCCCTGGGGGGAGCAGTGGGCAGTCACACGCAGCACCCAGGAAGCTAGCAGTTTTTGAGTGTGTTGCTCAAGGGGACACTTGGCACCTGGGCTGGGATTTGACCAGGAGACTGCCACACCCCAGCCTGACATTTTATCCATTGAGCCACCAATATATGTATATTTCTCTTTAAGTGAAATTTGGAATTAAAAATTTTCATGGTTTAATCAACTGAAGTTGTGCATTTGACCCAGTGTGGTCTGATTCTGCATCTGCGAACACTTCCTTCCCCAATCACAATTATGGTATCTATTTCTGTTTTTCCTGTTTTTTATTCTTTGAAATCAATTAATAATTAAGTTTATAAATGTTTCTTTGAATACCAGATCTCTCACAAATCTTTCTGTACAGATTGCTTATAACCTGTTTATAGATGCTAAGTACTGTGTAATACAAATCATGCAAATCATCCCAAAAAGAACCAGTAACATGTTTTTAGCTCTGAGTACTACAGCAGAACTGCCCAGCAGTATCAATGGTTATAACTCACCCTGTAGAGCAACAGATAAACCTGAAATTATCATAAATATCAAAGTGATCATTTCCTATATGAAAGCAGACATATGCAGGCCATATAGTACTATACTTAAGCAAGATGTTTACCATTGATTTCATAATGCTTTTTATAGTGGTCTCCATGTGAATGTGTAGTCATAATGTAAGAAAGTCTTCCAGTCATACAAAAAACTATTAACTCTGGCGTAATACAACACTTTAACAAAATGTAAAAAAAATAATTTCCATGAGATGTGTAATAACTGCTGATTGGATGCCAATTGTTTCTGTTTAGTTTGACACTGGAAAATTTAATTAACTGACAAGGCACTGGGTGTAGCAATTAAGTGCATAATTCATCTCGTAGGTAAAGGTTTAAATCCCAGTAAAAAACCTTTAAGTGTTATACTTCATCTAGTCTTAATTTGACCGTGTTCTTATTTATAATTACATCATGATATTTGAATGACAGTAGGTCAGAGCTGTGGTATAAGAAGTCATTGTTCACAGCAATTTATGTGAAGCTATAAACTGAAATCTAATGAATGGGGTGTGGAAGCAAGGACAAGGAGCTGCCACGCATCACCCAGAGCAAACACTGCAGTTTTTGCTGACATGTGGATGATCACACTAAGGGAGAATTGAACAACGAAGAATTTGAAGGTGCAGTTTGCATTGGGGTTCACTTGAAAATACCCACACATTATCCTGACCTGAGATGTGAAAACGTTATGTCACTTTTAGCATTTTCTATCACAGAAGTATCACAGAATATATCAGTGTATAACAAACAGACCAGGTACTGGTCTGTTATTGACAAGAAAGCAATGCTTGTTTTGTGGTAATGGATACTAGTACAATATCCAGTGCTACATGCGTATAACGTTAAGCAAAGTCTTGGCAAACTGCCAATGATAAAAATAAATGAATGCTGTTGCCCAGTAATTTTTTGCCACATGTTAAAGAACAATGCATTTAATTCTAGTGTGAATATTACTAATGAGAAGCTAATAGTAAAATGACTATTTTTGTGTCTTTAGTAGACTAGATTTGTGCAAGAACCTGTAAAAAACAGAACAACTATCTGCATAAAGACAAAGATCTTAATTGACTTACCGTGCTATCAGCCTGCATGTTAGAGGTCTTGTTTGAGATTTCTTTCACTAATTCCACCCAATCCCCCCTTACTGGCTTCTAAGACACTTTCAGATAGCAAAAAGGATTGTCTTTTGTACTATTTGGGAGGCTTTTCCAACCTCTTCACCACTAAGCAGCTTCTTTAATTTGACAAACCGCTTAAACCATAACAAAATTGAACTGGATCCAGCCTCTGGTTCTCCTCAGAACTACATCTTGGCTTTTTGTCACACTGTTTGCAAACATTACCTCAATTCTTGTGTGTTTCACTTCTGCTACTAATCTAATCTGATTAAACGAGACAAAAGAACAAACGCAGGTAATTATGTCAGAAAGATTGAGTCCCTTTTGCTTGTTCTCATAGAATACAAAAAGCTAAATTAACATGCCTTTTAACTAAACTACAGTACGTGACCATGATTTGACCTGGTGAAGCTTAGTTTTGTGTTCCCATGATGTACTGCTGTCTGCCGTAACTCCAGGACAGGTGGGTCTTGATGAATTTAGTGTGTGAAGGTCTGTGGGTCTGTTCCTCAAAGTTAACCCTGAGTGTGACATACCAGGTAGTAAGGAGTTTTCATCAGCACCAGGGCTTCCTTGTGTGAAGAAGATTGCTCACTTAACACAACCCATTCCACACTCTCCTTTCTCTCTCATCTTTTCAGTTCTAGCATAATCCTTAGCACTGAGTCAAATAACAATTAATGTTGTAAATGCATGAGAACAGCATAGGGACAGACAGCCATGTAAGGTTATGGGAAAGTCTTTAAAACAGGCATCACACACACACACACACACACACACACACACACACACACACACACACACACACACACACACACACACGCGCTCACAA
>JABJVR010007785.1:0-11202 GCA_025773905.1 Chitala chitala | reverse complement strand
CGTAGATTGACCGGTAAATCGAGAGTTTTGCTTTTACACTCAGCTCCTTCTTCACCACAACAGGCCTGTACATTGACTGCATTGCTGCTGCTGCTGCACCGATCTGTCTGTCAATCTCACGTTCCTTCCTTCCCTCACTCGTGAACAAGGTCCCAAGATACTTAAATTCCTCCTCTTGAGGCAGTATCTCTCCTCCCACCTGCAGATGGTTTGATTCCAGGTTTAGTTTTTTATTGTTTGGAGTTTGGCTACCTTTAATAAAGCTCTGCAAGTAGACCTTTCAATGCCTTGGTGTTCCACGTCCTGTGCTAAAAACGACAAAGAACGCATTAATAAAAGCTCTTAACAAAAAATGTTACAGGTATTGTTCAATATAAACCATTATCAACGACAAGAAACTTTGGTTCCCAGTCAGTGTGATACCTCTCAACACTATGGGTATATATCATTTCTACTTTGGAAGTGCCTTGAAAAGGCTTAGGTCAGGGAGAAAACCTTATCCAGACCTGGAGCTAAGGCCTTTGAGTGGTTTGCTATTTGACACAGCTCCCTGACACCAAACTGGAGGCAGATATTAATCTTCACACTCCCGTGGACCCTCCCAGCCTCACACTAACCATCATCTTTTTATATCTTGACCAAGCTTTAGTCTTGAAGAGGATCCAGAATGAAAACACAACTAGAAAGCTGCAATAGGCAAATCTAAATTTAAAAAGCTGACAAATTCTTTTCTATTTAGTGTTTTCTGAAAACATTTTTCCTAAAATATTTCTCTATATAGACACACTTACTCGCAAGCGCTCGCGCACACACACACACACACACACACACACACACACACACACACACACACACACACTGCTAATAGTCAAATTCAAGCTCAGGACCCAATAGGTGTGATGGGACAGCCTTACCCACTGAGCAGTCCCAGATTGAGTAATGTCACTTGTCATTTTGCTAGCATTTTCTGTAAATAACTTTTTCTTCACTTGGTTGTCTTTAGCATTTTATATTGACAAAGTACAGGTTTGTCATTTAAACTTTAATTTTGGGTTCTTTAAACAATACCATTTTGTTGATAATTTCCCACTTTGCTAAAGTTTAATCACTTCCCCAGTTACATAAAATTTTTAAAAGAATAACTCAGATGTTGGTTTAACGTGAGTATGCAGTGTTGCTCCTGTCTCTAGAGCCTGTAAGAGATGCTGATAAGTGAAACGAGGTCAGTCATTCAGGCTGCCTGCACTTAACATACAAATAAAAACTACTTAACTCTATTGACCCAGGAGCAACTGGAAGCCTTCATATGCAATAAAAACCTCATTATTTCCTTAGAAACTGATACAGTAATTTGCAAAGTTGCATAAATCACTGCAGTACTTAGGCACTTTTTAATAATTTTGAGTTTGCCATCTTACGATATGACATTGTATTATAAAATTATTCAAAGAATGTCTCCATGTTCAAATAACCTTCGGTTTACTTCTCTAATTTATTACTCCATTCATTCATTGTCCGTAATGCAGAACACCACTAATTTAGACATTATTTGTCACTTTATAATTTGTACACCTGTTTGAAAATAATTTTAAAATTAAATTGATTAAATTAATTCAGATGACCCCCCCCCCATTCTGAGGCACGAGACTCGTGGGCTAATAGTAAATCCCAGTTCAGTCCTAGGCCAGTAGATGGCAGTGTTCAGATTAACTTCTAATTTTCCCACTTCTCAGTCCTCACACCTTACAAAAAGGCAAGCCTACTTGGTGGGAATCAGCATTAAAGCATGTATTCCAGTGATTTATACTGAATGCCATATTTTTCAATAGGAACTAGAACTCCCATTTAAAACGATCGTAGTAGTTGTCCTTGGTGTTGACCATTTAAAATGAAAGTGTTTTAATAAATTTTAAAGCAAAAATTTTATTATTTTTTAAAATCAGCCTTCTTGTAGAATGGGAAAAAAAATCTTGATTTATATAACAAATAAACAAATAAAAACAAAAAATTTAAATTAAAACAATTTCAGTAAAATTAAAATAAAATTGTTAATATATATATATTTAAAACTGAAACTGTAACAAATAAAAATCAAAAACTAAAGGAAATTGCAAAATTAATTAAAATGAAAACCTTGATCTCATTGTGCTTTAATAATAAATATGACCCTTGTTATCAATACGGTAAGACATTTCAAAATCCCAGTTCCTATCCTTTGTCCAGTCTCACTAGACATTGATTTTCTCAGCACATTCTGTCCTTTGTCAAGTTCTGCAAGCCCAGAGCTATTGGAGTGGCTATAGTAATCAATAGACAAAGTGCACTGTATCTTAATTACAGATTACTGTAATTTCGTGCAATTTTGTACTGTAATTTTTTGTCCATAACTACGAGTCGGTGTTTCAAGGCTGATGAGGTTTCAGGGATGTCGGTATGTTGGGTGATGATAGTGTGCAGCAATCGCAAAATCAAATATTTGTGTAAGACAAAAATATAATTACACCTATACAAAAAAGGAAATTGCATAATAAAATAATAATATATAAACATTTCAAATGTTTATTATTTTATTATTTGTACTGCACACCTAAAAATGTATTATAAAAGAAAAAAAATGCATTGTCTATTATATGTGTATCCATCCCTACTGGTATTCAGTCTAGGTTGTTATCTACTTGCCTGGCAGCTTTCCAGGATAAAGAACAGTGGGTAAGGAACAGTTTTGATGTAGAACAATTTGAAAATATTGGATTTTAGAGTGAATATGTGAAATTTGCAGTGATTTTCGCATATGAACATTGAAACTTTATCATTTATCACATAAAGATAATCATATTTCTATCAATGAAATACAGGACAAAACAGCTCACGTGTCTGTGCTAAGAAATGTTTTTCTTCAAAGGGTTTTGGAAATTGGGTGAAATTGTTATGGTGCTGTTTTATTGATGTAGACCTTAACAGATACAAAACTGGTTATTAGATTAGATTAGATTAGATTAGATTAGATTAGATTAGATTGAACTTTATTGATATTATTTATTATTATTTATTGATATTAAGAGGACCATTTAAACAAAAAAATTATATAAAACTTCATGATGGAAAAATATGAATATCTCTTTAGGGTAACTCACTGGCACAGTAACTATGAATTTAACATTACAACAGGAGTAAATAATTGCTTTGTTTTAATCATGTTCTTATGTGAAGCCATGTACAATTAGTAGGTTTTTGCTATAGCATATTCAGAGTGACTTTTTGTTTTGTAACATATCTGTAACCAGACAATTATACATAAAATTTACATTTCTGTTGTAATCACAATAGCAGGGAGTATATATTAAAGAAAATTACGACTGAAAATAATGGCAAAGATTAAACATGGCTATTCAGTTAACATCTAACTTAAATGACAGCAGTAGTTGAACTGGGGCAGCACGGTGGCATGGTGATTAGCACTGTTGCCTAGCACCTCCAGGCCTGGGGCTTGACTCTCGCCTTGGGTCTGTGTGCATGAAGTTTCTGAACAACGCCCAACAGCCTTTGGTTGTGGAGGCCATTGTGGGAGAAAACTGCTCTGGCATGTCCTACCTGATGAACCAGCTGGCGATGAAAAGCACAGGTTATACTTAGGAGAGGTGACATGTTATGTAAATCTACAATGGTTATGTGTGGCTTGACTAGAATGCAGATCCATAAATGTTTGCTTTGCAATGAGGTTCGAGCTCTTCTGTGTTTTCATTACACAACCTGCGATTTGTAAGGGTTTATAGTCGGTGTATAACCTATAAATTCTTTAACAATTTTACGTACAAAATTTAATTGTAATGTTAATATTTTTTAAGTAGACAAGTTTGTCATACACAACAAATTTAAAAAACATTTATTTGTTTGTGAGGCATAACTTTTGGAGTCTTGTAGGATTTATCTCAAGTTTTTAAACGTGAACCTGCCAGAACTGAGTAGGTTTTACCTTTTCTTACTGAGTGGAGGGAGTTGATCACAAACTGGAAAAGATCAAGCCCTCAATGTCAGATCAAAGCCAAAAGTAAAGATCAAGTTAAGAACTCTATAAAAACCTTGTTACACCAGTTTCTCTGCATTGTTAACATGAGCCAGTGAGCTCTGCAGAAGTTTCCCTTACCTCAAAAATGGTAACATATTTTAATTCTCCTAGGCTAGTAACCTTTCTAGTTAACAGAAAACTTGACCAAAACATATCAAAGGGACCACTCTCTTTCATAAATGATCTATGTTCACATAATGTAACGTTTTGCAGAAAACACTGATCAACCCACATAAGATTAAAAACATATTAAATTTACTGTAATCCGGTATTGTAATGTTCTGAGGATCAGAGGCATGAAGGCAATGGCTGAGTCTATTTGCAGAAGTGTTTAATAATCATAGGGGCTCAATACAAAGGCTATAAAACAGGGGTGGACAATCAGTCTCGGTGGGCTTCAATGGGTGTGGATTTTTGTTTCAGCCAATTTATTCAATTAACAGATAATTAGATGTCATGGGTCGTAGTACTAGTAGTCTACTACTAGTAGTAGTAGTTGCCCATAGTGTGTGTGTGTGTGTGTGTGTGTGCGCCCTGCAGTGGGTTTGCGCCCCACCCTGTGCCCTGTGCCCTTTGTGTTCTGGGATGGGCTCCAGGCTTCCCACGAACCTTAGCAGGATGAAGTGGTATAGCAGATGACTGACTGAGATATCAGTTAAATCATTACATATCTTTATTCAACATTCAACAATGTCTAAAATTCATACTTATTTCCACGCATTTGTCATGAATTTATTCCTAAATGAAACTCTTATTGCACACTATGTCAACTACTTTGTCAGTAAAGAATTTATTTTTTCCTGATATCAATACAGTTCTCAGACTCATGTGACAGGAAGCAGATGCTGATGAAGACCCTGCTTATACTGTGGTACTGCTCAGTTTGTGATCTGTTTGACACACAGAGCCCACAGGTGCACTAGAAGGAGCCCATCCCTTCACACAGGACTCCAGGGCACTTGTCTAGAAGGAAGAACACAGGCCAGAGCAAGAGAATGGGCAGGTGTCATCACAAGGTCAGGGCAAGAGAATTGGCAGGTGTCATCACAAGGTCAGAGGAGGAGAATGGACAGGTGTCATCACAAGGTCAGAGCAAAAGAATGGGCAGGTGTCATCACAAGGTCAGAGCAAAAGAATGGGCAGGTGTCATCACAAGGTCAGAGGAAATGAGTTTAGCTAAGTAAGTTTAGTACTGAACCCCTGCAGGTTCAACAGCTCACCTACCATAACCTCCACATTCCCGACACACTCCAGGGAGAAGTCCACCCCCCCGTTGGTCATCTCAGCTAGCACTTGGCTGATGGGCTTGCTGTGCTCCTTGGGGTTCACAAACTCGGTGGCGCCAAACACCTTGGCCTTCTCAAACTTGTCCCTGTTGATGTCCACAGCAATGATTCGGGACGCCCCTGCAGCCTTGCAGCCCATTACGGCAGCGAGCCCGACACAACCCAGGCCAAACACGGCACACGTGGAGCCTGGCTCCACCTACAGGGGTTGGTGAAGATCCAGTTAGAAGCTAATTAATAAATCTAATTAATATCCAAAAAATATGAATTCATTTATTTTCCAGGCAGCATCCTCATTTGTTTCCCATTAAACTCTTGTCTGGGTTCACTAACCTTGGCAGTGTTCACAGCAGCTCCATATCCCGTGGTGACACCACACCCCAAAAGGCACACCCTGTCCAGAGGGGCAGCATTGTGGACCTTGGCAACCTTGTTGACGACGGTGTACTCAGAGAAGGTGCTCGTACCCATAAACTGCAGAATCTTCTTTCCCTTGCAGGTGAAGCTGGAGTCAATGTCCGACGTGACATCATATCGCTCGTTTAATGTGTCGATACACAAGATAAGTTACCTATGAGTAATGGGATGGAACATGTTATTATACATATACTTATTTAAAAACATTACAAAAAAGTTTATTTGAAAGCAGTGTATGTAAGATTACTTCAGCATTGGTTATTATTGGTTACTTCTTTTCCTTGTAATACCTTATGGTTTATACAGATGTTTCTCTGGAATATTTATGTATGTGATGAACACGGTGACCCCTTCCCTGTCCCTGCCTTCCTGCTAAATTAGATTATTTTCGTCTTTCAACTTGTAGACACACACTATGCACACCATGGGAGCTATTTTTACTTTTATAGCAAAACTATATTGTATGATGTGGACATTTATATGAAGTGTGATGCATATTCCAGCATTAGGCGATGGGGCTCGAGGGCCCGTGTATGACACAATGGGTGGACCTATGTGGCCTATGAGTATGTGCTGGTTGGACAAATGCTTTTGCTATACTGCAAATTATAAATACTGAAGAGGTCTGTTATCCATTGCTTAGGTTCAGGTAATGAGCTTTCTGTATAGATGGTCAGATATTAAAGGGCAAGTTTTGAAATTTTCACTCCAAGTAACCAAATCTCCTGTTATCTAGTTAATTGGATTATTGTTTTTGCAGCCAGGGGTGTCCAAGTTTTTCTCTCTTACATGAGATTCACCTGCACAGATTTTCCATTTTTCACTTGACATTCCTCTATGAGAAGGTCTGCTCTTTGGTTTTAAAGAGAATTTAAATGATTTTGTGTTGTATTGTGTTTAAATATTTTGTACCCCCACTGTCAGATCACAAGTAAAAGTGAAACTATTAATAATTGTATAAGGACAGGTAAAAACTCAGAAGTCCAGAAAAATCTTGTTACGTACACCAGTTTCTCTGCATTGTTCACACGAATCTGATAGCTCTCCAAAGCCTTCCTCTTCTACACACACAAAGAAACGGTAAGAAATATTTTACACCTTCTAGGTTTCTGAGCATAATATTAAGCAAAGAAAACAGAAAACCTGACTACATTATGCCAAGTGCAAAACCTCTTTCATAAAAGAGATCTTCTTGCTGGTGTCCTCCTGTGAACTGGGCATTTGCCTCTGAGAAGAATGTCTGACACTTTCCAAGGGTTTCCAATGATGTGCGTCTTCCCTCACTCATTAACGCTTTGTCTGTCGCCACACAGAGCTCGTCGGTGTCCTCTTCAATTAACCCGGACAGTGTTTTTCTCTCTCTCTTATTTGAAATTCTGTCACAGACATTTCGCTTTCCGTTCCTCACGTCACATTCTGTCACACCGAGAGCTTTCTTCCCGTTTTTCTCTTCTCTCACTACCTGGACAGATTAAAATGCTGCATATACTTTTTCTTTCTCCAGTCCCATCATTAAAACTGCACCAATCATAAAACATAATGGCACCAGCCGACAAAGTAAAAAAAGGTGGTCTGATCGAAAGTGGCATTCAACCAAATATTTTATTCCAATTTTATTAACGTAAAATATGCACCGGATTATACAGAAAAAAAGAAAGAAAGGAAAAAAACTGGCATATCTTTACTGCTCTTGGATTTACGGCTTTTTCCCCCAAAGAATTTAAATGATTTTGTATTGTATTGCGTTTAAACATTTTGTACCCCCCACTGTCAGATCGAAAAGTGAAACTACACGTAACCGTGTAAAGACAGACAAACCCTCAGACGTCCATAAAAATCTTGCCAGATGCACCAGTTTCTCTGCGTTGTTAACGTCCCAGACAGCGTTCCAAAGGTTTCCTCTTACACAAAATCGGTAAGATAAATATTTTAAATCTTCTAGATTTCTGAGCATAATATTAAGTAAAAAAAAACTGAAAACTTGACTACATCACACCAAACACAAAACCTTTGATAAAAGCTGTATATTCAGGTAATGTTTTCCAGAAAATATTTATGAACCCATATAAGATTTAAAACATACCATGGTTGCTGTAACCCGATGAAATTTTTATAAAATGTATATTAATACGGTGACCAAATCCCAGTGAAATGTATCATCTAATTTTATTTCTTTTATCACTAATGTGTGTTAATAAATAAATAGAAAGAAAAAATAATGGTCAGTATTAGTCTTTTAAGGTTTAATTCTAAGATTAAATCGACATTTTCGCTACCTGAAACCTGTCGTGGACTGTAGACACGTTTGAATAAATTTCACTCTGGGCAGACTGGTTTGCTAGGAAGTGGGTTTAGAATTCAAACTATATCAAAGCCAATAAAAACTTGTCCAATAAACCGCTTAAGACAACCATCACATCCTAGCAGTCAAGACTGAAATACAGACCTTTCTATTACTTGATTTCTTTATCGCTTGCATATGTAACCTTGGCTCCTGCCATTGCTTTCCCACAAACCTTGAAGGTGTGGAGTATTTGGAGAGCGAGACGTTAAGTCGGTCACCTGTACCGTCTTGTCGTTTGGGGTTTAAAAATAAAAGATTCTTAAAATATTGTAGCGGACTGAGAACTCGAACTCGAACCTCCCATACCAAGGATAAGGGACTAGCCCACTGAGCCAAAGACCCAACTCGCTTCTAGAAGCCAATCGGACACCTGCCTTCGGCCCTTAGGGTGACGTCACCGCCCCTACAGCCGACCTGCCGCCACACGCGGAGGTCGGTACAATATAAACTGTAGCCCGGTCATTACTCACTGTTGCCTTTTGAGCAAAACTGAGGCACGGAGACAATGGTGGAGTCTAATTGCAAAACGGTTTATTTGACAACGGGAAGATAATACAAAGGGCTAAGGTGCATTAAATAAGTACACATTCGGTCTCTCTACACAAAACTCACTACTCAGTCTAAAACACCCAACAACTGACAAAAGACAGAGGAAAAAGGAGGGTTTAAATACAGAGGGGAAGGTAATGTAACACAGGTGATACTGATAATAGAATTAGCCAAGAAAAGTGAAAAGAAATGTGAACGTGGGGAAAAATGAAGACACAGCGGCGGCCTGGTGGCCAAGGCGGTGATTAATTTTACCTTCTTTCATGGAATCCTCCCCGCACCTGAACTGGACATGTGCTGCAGTCGGTTAAATTTTCCATTAGTTATCGGTATTTTCCAGTACGAATGTGTTCTACAACGGGACAATAACCAGCATGTTTTATGTTATATATATTTTTTTCTATATATAAAGCAATTATTTTGAAAGGAGTAATTCTAGAAAAATAGGACACAAAAAGAGTGCACTAAAATATGGATATATTTTTATAATCTTAGGACATTTGGTTTTATTGCTAGTTATCTGAATAGTGCCAATTGTTTTTTAATTTGTTAAATTTACATAAATAAATATTAATAAATTTTACATTAAATTTACATGTACATTAAATTATCAGTAAATCTTACAGTAAATAAACACTTAATACATTTTGTGTTTTTTCATATTACTAAATATTAAAAATTGAACATCAGTAAACATTAAACATACTGGACTGATTATTTCTCTAATAAAGCACTGAAGAACAAAGTGTAACGTTTGTGCCAAGCAGGCAAGAGAGGTGAGGCCGAATGTGTGAAAAGGGAGGCTTTAATACAGGATAGAACAGTGTATAAACAAAGGGCTAAACAGGTCACAAAGGCTTGACTATGGGGAACACAAAGAACTAAATCCAAACTAGAAAGAAAAGGGGAACAACACTAGGCTATTACAGCGAGAAAGCAACAACTAGTTTACAATAGCACACCTACAACTACTTTACAAGATCACACCTACAATTACCGGCAAAGGACAAACAAACCAGTGAGGTACATAAAGGCACACCAATAGGTTGGACGACACCAGGCTGGCAACTGATAACGAAGAAACAGGCAGGAAAGGACAGGAGCAAGGGTGACATCTAGGGGACAGAGGGAACATGACACGCAGGGGTGTGACACAAAGCTTCAATATTAAATAGTAAATATAGTATAATTTCTGAAGATATCTAGTGCGTGCACAAATTCAGAAAAAAGGTTTTGGTACTATTTTAGTCAACAGAAGCACAAGAGGTATGAGTGAAAATGCATGGAGTTTCTGGAAGACCATGGAGAAAGCAGCGACAGCTAAAGACTGCAAACAGACTAAGGTACAGTAAAACCTGAGCTCGAAATCTAATTTTCAAAGATATGTTGTGTGTGCAGGATTACAAAATGGGTTTTGGAACTATTTTAGTCAACAGAAGCACAAGACCAAAGAGAAGACGTGTGTGGAGTATCTCCTGTGTCTGACAGTTTGCAGAAGTTCCAGAGGACCATGGAGAAACCAGTGACAGATAGAGACTGCAAACGGACTAAGGTACAGTAAAGCCTGAGCTGAGTGACCACCCTGCTCAGTGACCTCCCTGCTCAGTGACCATCCTGCTCAGTGACCACAACCTGATTGCATGGATTGATATTGCATGGTTGCTGTTACCCTGTCATGAGTGACCACTTGTAGTGCGCAACCGAAGACCATCATAACAAGACCACTTATTAATTGCCCATTAAGCTGGTTGTTAGTGTCAAGTTTTACGGTAACGAGTGTTACTGTTCAGCCTTGTCAAACAACTCAGATTATACAGAACAGGATTTTGGGTATAATGGGATATTGATTTACAGTCCTGGTTAATATCAGTCTTAGATGATATCCGAACTAAATTTTTGTAAGCTTAACTGCATGTTTTTCAACAAATCTTAATTCATTAACTGAGTGTTATGAAATAATTGTATCTTTAATTTATTTCTTTTTAATGAACAACGTGTAAAGTACTGCTTGGTTAGTAACTGAACAGAAAGGAAAATACTGTAAGTGTTTTATTGTTATTACTATTATTATTTATACATTTTAAAATTACGTAAGTAAATATCACAGTATATTTTATATCCATACATCCATCCATCCATCCATCCATTCATTCTCTATACCGCTTGTCCAATGCAGGGTCATGGGAAGCCTGGAGCCAGTGCCAGCAGGCACAGGGTGCAGAGCAGGGGACACGTAAGGCAGGGTGCCAACCCACCACAGGTATATTTTACAGCTAAATACTAATCTGAAGTACTTAGACTGGTAACCAAACACTAGAAGGACATTAAACATCCTAATTTCTTTAATTTTCTAATGAAACATTTAACAACAGGTTAACAGTATCTAAAAACTCACACCTAAGAAATGTCATTTGATTAATAATAGATGACTTATGATTATAATGTTTTGACAGGTGGTTCCAATTGTGATGGATAAACCCATTTGTCTGATTGAAAATACAAAAGAGAACCAGCTCAGAGTCAACCAGGAAGCCCTGAAT
>JABJVR010007784.1:0-11205 GCA_025773905.1 Chitala chitala | reverse complement strand
TTTCCCCCTGGTTTTCATCTGTATGAGAGCTGTGCTGAAATGCGTCCGTGTCGCCCACCTGTCCGTGTCGCCCACCTGTCCGTGTCGCCCACCTTTCTACGGTATCCAGGTGCTGGTGAACCTCATGACCAACCCCTATTCCTACACGGACAAGGCAGCGAGCGCGGTGCAGGACGCCGCCTACCTGCAGGGGAACGTGGCCGGCCAGGAGGCCGATGCAACCAGCATTCCCGTGTCTCACATCGACGGTGAGGGCCCTTTACCTGTTGTGTCATTACAGTCAGCAGGTATTTTATCCATACATTTATGGTTTTTGTTTTAGTCTTTGTTTTTATAAAAGAAGTACCACTGATATTTTTGGTGTGGGCCACAACAGTTGTTAGTTGCCCCAGGAGTGTGAATTCACGTCTGCTATTCGGCACTCCGTGTATCATGTGAAGAGTCCCACAGAGGGTTGTCTGTTTGTGTGTTACAGATGTTCTGGACATGATGGACGTGATACTGGAAGCAGGAGAGGATGACTCAGAGCAGCTGGGGCCGTCCCTTAGTGATGACCTCATCACACAGACATTCCCCTTCAGCGCGCTGGTACCTGCTGTCCTCGAGGCCAGGAACAACTTCCCAGCTGCCGTGACAGAAGAAAAAGGTAGCTCCCGTGAGGACCTGATTTCAGTCTTATATGTTTACCTGGAATTTTGATCGTTTTGCACGTAGTTGGTGTCTACCAAGAAGTTTATAATGATCTGTTTTACCTTGCTGCTTGTTTCCAGGAGTGTTGTTTGAGTACCTGGCTGCGGTGTTCTTTGATGTCCTCCACTCCCAGAGAGACCCCACCCCTCTTTGCTTGGCCCTGCAGCGGTATGACAAAGAGCTGGACTCCACAGAAGGTTCCGGAACCCCTCACCCCGCCATCGTGGGATTTCACCAATACTATTCTCGGTGGATCCCCACTCAGGCCAGGGAACAGCTGGTATATTGCTGTCACTTTATCACTATAGAAGCAGCTTCCTCTATTTATTGGTGTTTACTCACTTTACATTATGCGTGTACATTTTCAGTTGCATGCCTGTGTACGTGTAAGCTCATTAGCACAAGTGCCTCGCTGAGGTAACAGCCAGTGGTCATGTCAGGAATGTACACCAAAACATGCTTTTAAATTTGAAATTTCGGCGCCATTTACTTGAGTCTTCTTTCCTTTGTGTTGACAGTTTAAGTCCTCCGAGGCCCTCTGTCTCCCTGAAGCAGAGCCGGACTCCTCCTTCGGGGAGGTGATGAGAGCAGCCTACTCTCGCGGCCCAGCCGCCTTGCTCCAGGAGTCGCTCAGAGAGCGTCTAGGAGGGTCGCTGTCGGCCCTGAGGCTGCAAGAGTTTCCTGTGGCGGTCAAGCAAGTTCTGCTTTATCTCAGGACCTCAGCGGACAAGTTTGGTGTAGTACGTGGAGCTCCATTGCTTAGTTCTAGCGTTCTTCAACCCTGCACCCCTACAGAGAATGTAAATATAACACAGCTGACAGGACCTGTGGTTCTAGTTGTGCTTCAGGTCACACAGTCAGAGAGGCTAAGTATTTGGTCAAAATCGGAAGGATCTGTTATTTACTCCAAGCCAGTAACGTGACGGCTGCCCCTTCTCAAAGGTTAAACCCTGTTCTTAGTGTTTGATGTCTGTTAATCACGCTGTTTGGTCTGCAGTATCCCAAAGAGGCGGTGCTGACCGCTCTCCTGAGCACGCTGGAACTGCTGGTCCAGAACCTTCAGGGCAAAGAGGATACACCAGAACCCAGGACTGGTGAGACCCAGGGGGAATCAGACCTCTTTCTGGAGACAGATCCAGCTGCTGGGGGCAGTGCCAACAAGGAACAAGTACGTGTTTCAATTATCCTTTAATTAAAGCTAGAAAAACAAATTTTCAAAAAATATTTGAGTATAATTGTATGAGTATAAAGTTCTGTTTAATATATTTTCTAACATATTTATAGCTTTCTTGGGTACATTTCAAGAATGTCATTGGCTTGTGGAATAGGCCATAATAACTAATAATTACATATAAATATATCTTACTGGTTATTATATATATTGTTTCATATTGGTATCATTCTATCAGTGACTTATCACTGATGGTGATGATGGTACATTAATCCTGGTGCCTACAGGTCCTGCTTTCAGTTTTGGATGCCATCTTTACTCACCCAACCCTTCAGTCCTGGTTCTTGGCACTGGAGCTTGGTACCCCGCCTGCCCATAACCTCAGCCCGGTCCGTTTGAAGGCTGTCTGCAGCCGACTGACTGAGGGCACTCTGGCCTTGCTGAAGTGCGGAGCTCCGACCCTGAGGGACCACGGCTCCCTGGGCCTCAGCTCGCACTATCTGCAGGCCGTTTGCCAGGCACTACTGAGGGAGCTGGGTGAGGACGCGAGGAAGTGCAAGACCCAGGAGTCTTGGCCACTGAAGGGTTTGCTGGGCCTTCATGGGTTCATGGATGGTCCTGCCCTGAAGGAGGTGGTGTCAGCACTCCTGCTCCTGCCCAAGGAGAGGCTGGTGAGCTGCCGTGAGGGAGGGGGTGTGGAGCTGAGCAACTACGGACAGGCCGCGGTGCAGATCCTCACGGAGGCCACTGGGGACCGCGCTCCACTCCTCTCGCGCGCTCACCTGCGCGGCCTCACCTCCCTCCTCATCTCCTGCCCCAATGGCACGGTGGAGGACCTCCTACAGGTGGCGCTGCGTGAGGAGCCTCCGGCCGCAGTGCTGCTCCCCCCCGATGTGCTGCTTCACTGCCTGCGGGAGGGTAGCCCGTCCGCGCTCACCGTCGCGTCGCTGATGCTACAGAACTGCCCCGCACACCTGCTGCACTTTGAGCTCTGGTGCTTGGAGCCCCCCCACCTGGAGCAGGTGACCGGGGCCCTGGATGGCTTCCTCTCGCTTCTCAGCACCTATCTGACAGCGGCATGCTTACATGGCCCTGCCAGGCCCCAGGGAGGTGAGCTATAGATGAAACTGTTGTTGTTGGTTCTTGTTTGTAAGCCTTTCTTCTTGTTTTAGTAACACTCTTCAATAAATATTGACTCATAACTCATTTGTATGACTTCTACTGGATTCCTGTGGCACACTTTTCTAATGAACACAGGCTGCTCAGACATACTGACAAGTTTCAACTTACGAGGTTGAGTTTCTTAGCCTCGTGTACCGGCTTGTGTTTTCCTTCTTATTAGGGGCAGCGTAAACATGCCTGTCGCGTTTCTGCAGGTTGAAGGACAGTAATTCTGCACTTCACATATCTGTCATGCCTTCTCTGTTTTTTATTTGTTTCCAGTGCAAACAGCGGTGTTGCAAGCACTCATGACCAACCTGCTGCCTGTCCTCTCTCGAACCGTGCTGTCTGGCGATGCCTGCGCCTCTCTCCCAGGCCGCGTGGAGGTCCTCTCTGGCCTCGTCAAGCTCGCCGCCAAACAGGGAGACCTCGCTGAGCTCGTCTGCGGACTGCCTGAACAACTGCAGCAGGCAGACAGCTCAGTAAGGTGAGCTCCGCGCCTGTCGTGGACAGACAAGGAGGATCCCACGGCCTCCTGTTTATTCAGTTCACTCAAAAGTAAAAGCAGCAAATTATTAAAAGCAGTAGTTTATTTGGTAACTCCATAAAATATAGGTTTTCTTTGTGTAAAAACTTTTTTTCCCTCCAGTCAGTCCTTATGCCACTGAAATTAAGCAAAAAATAAATAGCATGTATAATAATAGCATGAACCAGCCACAAGGGGGAGCCCTGTAAGGCCAGAAGATGGGAAAGCGGTGAGTTAGTCTGGGCATATTTTAAGCATAGCCCTTTCAGATTAGCTAATTGCAACATAAAGAATTACAACAGTAGCAATATGGGAACAGTAACATGGAAATGAATACACTTCACTGTTTCATATAGATATCTTTATTTTCATATTGTCATTAAAACATTGAAATTGTTTGGCACTTTCTCCAAAACACATAATATATATTATCTTCCTTAGATTAATCTAAAACACTGTTTGGTTTTTAATTCAGTTCAGTTTCAAATAGAGGATTTCACAATAAAGTTAGTCGAAGGCCCTGAACAGCGATGCTGGGTAATGTAGTATGTTACAGGTGTGCGTCTAAAACGCCAAAGGGAATTCAGTAGATAAAAGCAAGGAGACCGTGTAGAAGGGACAACGAAAAGCTCTTATGTAGGAGAAATAACTTCTGCTGGTCCAAGTTTAACTAATATATTTATATTATTATGAATATGAATGCTGCTTCGTTGTCATATTATTGGAAATGAAGCCTAGCTTTTTAATTTTCCATGTTTAATTTGTTTAAAATTTTAGTAATCAGATTTTTCAGTAATCGGTTGAGTGTGTGCGTGCGTGCTTGCGTGTGTGTGTGTGCGTGTGTCCAGGTGGCAGCTGGTAAACCCCATCAGTGAAAAGCTGGAAGGCTCCCCAGACCAACTGGCCTCCTGGAGGAAGGCGCTGCTCTCTGCCGCTCTCCGGTGGCTGGGCACAAACTTCAAAAACAGCAAAGAGCAGGATGGGGCAGAGAGTGGCGAGGAGGTGGCTTTGCTGCTGAGACTGCAGAACCTTCTGGTGCGCCTTCTGTTGTTCCCCGCCTAGATTCTTTCACCTCCCACGTATTTAATGCCCTTATCTGTTTTCTGCCCTTTCATCCCCTTCGTTTATGAAGATTAATCAGTAATAGTGTATTGATGTTATTATGTTTGAAACAGACATCAACAGAAGATGTCGCTGCACCTGACTGGAACAGCTTCATTAAGGCTGGATTGAAGTATGTGGAATTGCTGGCTCATTAATCGCGGCTCTTGTTTCGCTTCGTTCAGTCACTGTCTTCCACCTCCGCCGCTTTTCTCCCGTCTAGGTTTCGGTACAGAAGCGCTGCCTTCCTGGAGACCCTGAACCACCTGGTGAGCCGGGTGTACCGTGCAGGAGATGGACCCGCAGACCTGGTTGCACTGCCCACTGTACACATGATGGTTACCAGCCACTCTCTTTTCCTGCCCTCCATGCTGGACGCCCACGCCGAGTCAGGGGAGACTGGCAAAGCAAAAGGTGCGCTGCCACACACTGTGCCAGGCTCACTGGGAGCCCATCCAGACGTTTGCCTGTGCCCTGGAGGCTCCAGGGCCTGCAAACCATTTCTGACGTCTTCCAGGAAATGTTGAAAATTTAGTAGGATTGAAAAAAGACGTTCACACGTTTCCCTACATGTTCCAGAGGCCCTGGTGTCCCTCCTGCTGACTGTGGTACAGAAGTGCCCGGATGTGTGCCAAAGCAATCACTTAGTGGTGCTCCTCGGAGCCTACGGCGCCACCCTGAGCCCCACAGGTATGGCGACCAAGCAGGACGGGTGCGCCCCTCAGGTAGGGCCAGGTGTGCAGAGGAAGAAGCCTCAGATTCTCTGTCTGTGTGGTGTGCAGATCAGAAGCTGTTACTGCTGCTGCAGGAGTATGAGAGGAAGAGCATCAGCCTGGCAGAGTCGCAGTGAGTGGCAGCCCTACCCAGTGCCCTCTGTGTTGGCACAGCCTGTCATCAGAGGCTGACTCTGTTAGAGATGCAATAAAAATGTTTGGTTGTACGTCTCATTGCAGAGACATTTCAGTAAATAACAGACACACAAAATGTTTCTGCCTTCATGGTGATGGATCTTGTAGGTCCCTTTTATGGGGTCGTGCAGCTGTGGAACATCACAAGGCCTGTAAAAGCCTAGGCTCGTCCTTGTGGCACCAGCCCAGTGGAGAAGACGTGCTGGCCCTGCTGAACCCAGACAGGATGCTGAACACCATGTCACGCTTTCCCCAGCAACGCCGCCTCATTCCAGAGGTAAGCCACCGCCCCTTCTGTTGACCAGTCAGATTTGTCATGCGTCATTGCCCCACCAGTCAGAGGATTTTCTTTTGGCTTGCATTCCACATAGATTGCTTAGTTTCTTTGCGAATGTCTTTGAAGAATTTCTGTCACTTAAAAACATCGCTCATGTTTGCTCTCTGCTTGTTTCTGTAACTGGAGATTTTAAAAGTGGGAGCTCAGGCTAATTAGCATTGGAGTTTCTCGGTGCTATGCTAACACGCATTTGAGGATGGAAGTTTTTTTTCTCTAAATCAGAGACATTACTTTCTTCCGCTTCGTCTTTGTTGTGCTTTACAGGAGGGCAAAGAGCTCCTCTACAGAGACGAAGAGGTCTGTGACCTTGAAACGCTGTACGACCCCAGTTTCCTGCTACCCCTCTTTAGCATCCTACTCAAGCCAGGTAATGTCCTCACCTTGACGTCTTCACACCTTTATTTCAACATGTGAAACCTCAGTTCAGCTCTTACTCTAATTCATAATGAAATGTAATTGCATTCTTTACCCTCAATTGGCTCAGTCTGAGCACATTCCTGCTCATATTTGGCTAATAATGGCTTTATGCAAGTATTTAACTTCCTCTTGGAAAATTGTCCTGTGAGGCAGGCATGATTCTCAACCCAAAGGCTATGGTTGGCCAGGCCACTAAAAGCTGTGTGTCACATGGAACAGCGTGTCTGGGCCTTGCATTAAATGTACCCCCCCCAAACACTCTGCAGACATGACAGTGAGAGCTGTCTGTTTCTTTCCAGAGTCCCCTGTTGATTGCCACAAGTTCGTGTCCAGCAACGCCCTTGGGGTAACCATGGCAGCCCTCAGCAGCTATGACCCCAAAGTCAGGGCTGCCGCCTATCAAGTTCTTGGGTCCTTCTACCACCACCTGGAAGCTGCACGATTTGCAGAGCAGAGGCAGGTGAGGACAGCTGGCATAAGTGAGGCAAAACAGCCTTGTGCCTATGACTGTGTGTCGGTCATGGCTCCAGCAGGGCTGGAGAACATCCCAGAGAAAGCAACACCCCAGAAACAGAACTCAGACATAGCCACTCACACTTGTACGTGCTGACATTGGACCGGTGTTTTTGTGGGAGTAGTTAAATGTTGTTTGCTAGTACTTTGCAAGAATATCCATCTTAATAAATTTGGCAAAAATTTATCATAAAAAGGTCTGTGAAATACAGCATGCATTTTAGTCTGTGTTTGCCTCAGGAGCACGAAGAGTGAAAACATGACATGAAGGAATCTATGTCTTAAAATAACGAATCAGTCTATGGCCTAATAAAACTATATAAATATGAGACAAATATGAATATTAAATATCATTTAAAAAGGTTATTTCAGGATTTGTTTGTTTAAACTGGGATTTTTTCTTCTTACTCCAGGTGCCTATTTTTAAATCACGTTTTATCGTCCATAGAGGAGTATGGCTCTTTAATTAGCGTATTTCCCTTTTAATAATCGGTATAATGACTGGTCCCCACTGCCGTCTCCAGCTGCTGTATCTGATGGACACAATGAGGAATGGCATTTTACAGGAAAACCTCCGGGTCCCCTTTGTTCTTACCGCGTATGTTGGCAAAGTGGCCCAGCTAATGCTGAAGCCTGGTGAGTGGGGTGTCTATCCCAATGCCTGCTGGGAACATAATTGGGTCCGTTCCAGCATAATCTGAGCAATAATCTCTTCTGCCTGTTGTGTCGTCTCCAGAGGAGCACATGTACCTGACCGTGAACAGGTTTCTCTTGGGCCGTCAGTTCCTGGATATGAGGAGAGTTCCCGCATTTTTCCAGCTTTTCTACAGCTCTGATATGGAGGTGGGGTTCATAATCAATTATTCAATAATACCATCACAAGTTAATGTTCATAATCATCTACACAATAGTCCCACCACAAATTAATGATCTTTTCTAGAGATCTGATACGGTTCATAATAAATAACAGAAATCCTCTCAGATATTTCTCCTTGTTCAAAATTGCTTTGTGAATCTTGCAAGTGGTATTTATTTGTATGCTCTTAGAATGTGCACAGTTAATTTCGAATTGTTCCATCTCTGCGTGTGGCAACAGGTTTGGAATTTAATTCCACTCTAGCCTGAAGTATAGATTGAATGACTTTCTTATGTAACTGATAAGACGTAACGTTCATCCTAGACTGCGTTGTTGATTTTTAAGCCTCTGCCTTCTTGCTGGTAAACTTTTGCCGTGCTCCAGGCGTATCAACGTTCTCTGTGTTGGGGGGGCGGGGGGCTGCCGGGTCTCTACCAGCACAAGATGGAGCGCGAGTGGATCCTGTCCGTGCTCCGCGAAGGTCTGAAGGATCGGCAGTGCTACGAGCTCTGTGACCAGCAGGGCATCTTTCAGGTCCTCCTGGGCTACTGCTCCAGTCCTTTGTGTGAGGAACATGTCCGGGTATGTCCATGTCCCCAACCCCCAATAAAAAACCCCTAGACGCTTGTCATCCTGTGACAGCACTGATTTATGGGTAATAGATAAAACTTTATCAGTTAGAATGCCCACGGCTGTCAGAAACTTGGCATAAAGTCAAAAATGTAAAGCATGTTTCCAAGATATTCAGATGCCACTAAACAAAGCAGATCAATCATAGAGTGAGAGTGAGACGTTGCCAAGCCATGCATTATCAGACGTGTTTTTGGACCCGGTCAGCACCTCAGATGTGTGGTTGTGTGTCTGTCTGAATGTGCATGCCCCTGCTTTACTTAGGTTCAGATCCTGGACATTCTTCAGCAGGCTGCACACCTAACCAAAGGTGCTTATGAGCTCATCAAGGTCCATGGCCTCCTCACCTGGATGCTGCAGGTAGCTGAGAGAAGGTGAGCTCTGTTGCCAGATTATATGATGGCTGGTTACCTGGATTGTACTTTGCTGTTACCGTACAGTTGCATAACTTTTCTGAGGCCATCGAGGTGAAACACCTGGCATCTAGTTTGCAGGAACAGTTAGTTTGCAGTAGCAGTTTTTGGCAGGGCTTACAAAAAGTCTATGTGTGCATGCGTGTCGGCGTATATGTGCATGCCTGCGTGTATGTGCGTGTGTTAAGTGAGTGTGTGCACGCGTGCGTGTCTGCATGTGCGTGCATGCATGAGTGCACGTGTGGGTGTGTTTTAAATTGCCGGTTAACCCTAATCTGTGTGACTAGGTACGTAGGCAGCCACCTGTTGTGTGCAGCAGTTGACCTGGTCCATCGGCTCTGGTTCACTAACCTGGGCCAAAAGGATGCCTCTCCTGGAACTGAGGCTTGTCCAGCAGACTCGATCAAGTGCCTGCCTCTGCCACTCATTAGCGAGTTCCTGTGTGTGCTCTCAGGGTTCACTAGGCACCTACAGTAAGGCCCGTCTGGACGTAAAACTGACAATGAACACCACATGAAAAGCTGTCACCAGCTACAACACAGCGCATGTTCTGGGATGTCTAGATCGTTTTTAATTTAAATGAGATGTTTGTTTGCCTGCAGGTCTGGTGTGAAGGACCTTCACCTGACCCGGTTCCTCCAGACCCTCGATTCTGTTCTAAGGCACAGAGAAAAGGCGCTTGCCGTGTGCCGTGCTGCCGGCCGCATCGCCGTGCGGGAGGAGCCCCTGTCCTGTACTGCCGCACTGGCTCTCCTGCACTGCTGGGGCCTGCGAGCCAATGATGCAATGCTCCTGTCTGGCCTGCAGGAGGTGCTGGAGAAGCATAAGGTGAAGGAGCTTCTTGGTGAGTTCTCAGACATGCAAACAAACTTGGATATCCAGGAGGGACTAGTCACATGACACTTTACACCTAACCAGATTGTCTTCTATGTGTATGTACTTAAGGATGCCCAGGCAGGAGTTAAGTGTTCTCACTAAAACAAATAAGATTCACTTTGAAGCCTCTTATTACAGAGTTCACTGCAATTTCAAAGCAGGGAAAGCAGTTTGTGGCTAATACAGTTCTGTTCATATGTTAATGTCCCCTGGCAGAATTTAGAAGTTGTTCCTCTTTCTGACAGAGTTAAATCAATGACATATGACAGGTGTGTGTCAGATGTTTAGTACCTGACACATACTTGGCACATGTAGATATATGAGCAGAACTGGATGTTTTGAGGTTCTGATTAACGATGCCTGTGTGATGGCGTTTGAAAGGATTAGCGTTCAATGGGGCCATCAGATAGCAGATGTGAATGAGGGTGAGCCGCAGGGCTTTTTACTGTCTTAAAAATATCAGCGTTCACAGTGCAGCCTTTGTGTGTGGTAGCACCTGAAAGCTAAGCATGGTTAAGCCTGGTCAGTACCTGGATGGGAGACTTCTAGGGAAAGCTGTAAGAGGCTGTGAAAGATAGTGTTCTAGTGGCATCGATTTATGTATTTTTGTACTCATGTATGCATGACCTAACCCTCATTTTTAATTTGACTTTGACATCTCATACACACACACACACACACACACACACACACACACACCATGTACCGTGTTTGAGCGCTGTTTGTATATATATATTTTTTTTTTCTGCAAATCATCCTGTTGACAAAAGCCTTGTCCATAATCTTGGTAACATCACAGACACATTACCCACGTTACCTTGGCCCACTGCAGGTGTTGCAAAGGAGAAAAAGAGAAGTAAAGATCACCTGCAGAGGCCTCTCTCCCATGAGCCCCTGCAGCCTGCCGAGGAGGAGGGGCAGGAGGGGGCCAGTCCCGCCTGTGAGGGCCTGCTCAGGAACATCCTCACCTACGTGGTTCCTGCCCCGTCGCCCCCCCAGGGCAGCGACCTTGCCACAGACACCATACACCTGCTTCTCAGGTGGGTGCTGCGATCCCTGACCGCGGGCTCAGGTGACGCTCGCTGCGTCCTGCTGTTCCTGCGCTGGTTCCAGACCTGCGTGCTTTCGCGCAAGGCGGCCGTGCAGGCCTCGCTCGCTGACGCGGCTGTGAAACGGGACTTTCTGAGGCTGTATCACCGCACCTGCCAGTGCCCGCCCTCCCACCGGGACCTGGCACTCGGCGAAACCCTGCCGTCGTTCACAGCCATCATGCTGGGTCTTCTGGAGGCCCGGGGCATCCCTCCGGGGATGCTCCACCAGACGGTGGTGAACACCTGTAGGTGTGCACCTGAAGATGATGCAGCACGCACAGGTGAGAGTCGCGGCCCTGATTTTACAGGTGTTACACAGGCAAGGTGTGAACATTCAAATCGGGCCATTTGCTGTTTTTACTGTACTTCAGTATTCAGAAGTTTAACTTTTAGCAGGTAGAACACCCCACATGCACATGTATGATAATAAGTGTCATGATTAGGGGGGGGGGGGGGGGGGGGGGGGGGGGGGGGGGGGGGGGGGGGGGGGGGGGGGGGGGGGGGGGGGGGGGGGG
>JABJVR010007783.1:0-11206 GCA_025773905.1 Chitala chitala | reverse complement strand
TTTTTTTTTTTTTTTTTAACCGTGGTGGGTTTTGTTTTTACCAATTTTTTATCTTTTTTTCCCCCCCCCCCCCCCCCCCGACTCCCGCACAGAACCCGCCAGACTGCAGTAAGGCACGGAAGCTGGTGTGCAACATAAACAAGGGCTGCGGCTACGGCTGCCAGCTGCACCACGTCGTCTACTGCTTCATGATCGCCTACGGCACGCGGCGCACCCTCATCCTCGAGTCGCAGAACTGGCGCTACGCCACCGGCGGCTGGGAGACCGTGTTCCGGCCCGTCAGCGAAACCTGCGCTGACCGCACCGGCGCCACCACGGGCCACTGGTCAGGTAAGCTGCCCCTCGCCAAAAAAGCCAGTGGCACGCGTAACGCCTGTGCCAGGAGTA
Source organism: Chitala chitala (assembly GCA_025773905.1). Taxonomy (NCBI): domain Eukaryota; kingdom Metazoa; phylum Chordata; class Actinopteri; order Osteoglossiformes; family Notopteridae; genus Chitala; species Chitala chitala. Next base: position 10,819 of record JABJVR010007783.1, on the reverse strand, counting down.
AGCTCAGGAAAGGTCTGTGTTCGTTTGTCGGACAAACTGATCTGAAGTCAGTATAATGGTGTAATGCTGTTGAACTTCGTTACATTATAAATGGTTTGCTGAAGAATTTTAACCTCGGCCACTTGTGTGGTTGTATGTTGGTGTCTTAATGAGCGCGGTTGTTTAAGTTAGGTCACGTTTATATGGGGGGGGGTGTTGTGGTGGAGACGGGGAAAGACTTCAGTGATTGAGGGTTTTTTTTTTTTTTTTTTTTTAACCTTTATTAATATTTGTCATGAATGCAAATCTACAAAGTTATAAACACTTACATAGAACATGACACTTAAAAATAGAAACATAAAAGATGATTGAGGGTTTTTGCAACATGTGGGGTTCTGCTTATGTCACAAACATGAGTTACCTGATCAGCGTCCCTCTGCCCATTTTAATTCACAGAGAGATTAGTCCATTATGGGGGGGGGTATAAAGAAATGAGACCGTGAAAGGATAAACAGGTACGCAGGTGACAGGAGAAGGGATCATTTGCCCCAAAGGACGAAGGAGAAAAGCTGTAGATTTTAATGGTGTAAGTATCGCTGTGTTGTTGTATCTCGGCACCTATGAAAGTTGCGGAAGGAGTCGGCGCGTTTTATCGGCTCTAACAGATGTGTGCGCTCGCAGCAGCCCGCCGGGCAGTGACGGCAAAACGTCTTGCTGATTATTTTCCAAAATGCGTCACGTTTTAATCTCCCCTCCGTGCTATAAATTTAAAATGACCAAAGGTAGTTTTCAACAATTCATTCATCAGTCAGGAGTCTAATTTAGATTCGTTAAGTGTTCTGTCGAGGCTTCATTTTGGAAAGCAGAACACGGTGCTTATCCGTTACGTGCCCTAATATTAAAATTTAAAAAAAGACGTTACAAAGTTTCGACATTAGACATTTCATATTCTGAAGGACAGCATGTAATGTTTATTTGAAGTACTTAGGATGTAACCATTAAATATTTATCTGTATATAAGCCTGTGTATAGAAGCAGAGTTTGAACTGAATAAAGAACTTTTCTCCCGTCTCAGTCAGTCTTCCAGCTGGATTCTAACCGGTTTTGTTTCTCATCTGGAAAAAATAGTCTTATATGCATTTTAATAAAATTTATATTGACCCAAGAAGTTTCTCTTTCTTTTTTTTTTTTTTTTTTTTTATAATTCCTACAGAAAACAAATTTTCTAGTGTCATGGCAGGGTCATCCCCCTAGGTTATTCACAAAGTCACCATCTGAACGAGGCCATACGACTGACGTAGAGCATTCACAATGTGGTAGTAAAATGGAAGGGGTTTCAGCAAATTCTACAAATGGTAAATGAAATGGATCCTGTTCCCGCTGATTTTCATTTTATTTATTTATTTTTTACCCAAAGAATGGGGAATCTGGGACAACGGTACATAACGTTGTGAGTAATGAATAATAACCATGGAGCCTGACAGATGAAGGGGAAAATACAACAGTCTTGTCGAGGGGGGATGGTTATGCAACAGAGATTTAAATTTCAATTTGGTTTAAATTCTGTGCTAGAAGTGGCAATTACAATTCCGCAGCGCAGTGGCGGATTAAGACAAATTTCTCTGCCAGGTGAACTTGGAGTGGAGCTGTTTAAAGACTCGTTTGCGCCAGATTAACAGCAGGTCTCCGGTCTCTCCTGACAGGGGAAGACAAAGACAGGGATGTCCAGGTGGTTGAGCTGCCCATTGTGGACAGCCTGCACCCCCGCCCCCCATACCTCCCTCTGGCCATCCCAGAGGACCTTGCTGAGCGCTTGCACCGTCTCCATGGCGACCCATCCGTGTGGTGGGTCTCGCAGTTTGTCAAGTACCTCGTCCGTCCACAGGCCTGGTTGGAGAAGGAGACTGAGGACGCGGCACTGAAAATGGGCTTTAAGCACCCTATTGTGGGGTGAGTGTTCCCCACATTCCTCTCTCCTGTGCCCTTTTCTCAACTTATCATTCTCACTTCCCCTACTTTGTCACAGAAACTCCCCGTTGCCAGGAATGCAACGGAACGCAAATGAGGTACTTTTCCCTTAATGCTTGTGGAATTAAATTTTAATGAGCTCGAGCAGTGGAGCGTTGGGGCTCACGAGCAGCCGGAGTGTGGCATGCGCTGCCAGGACAGGCGGGCAGCTTCTACGAAGGGTCTTTATTAACTCCATTCAGAGCTGGTTGCCCAGGGAGGCTGCACTTTAGTGTTGGAGATCGATTAAAAATGTAACGTGGGGGCAGCAGGGACTCCAGACGGCTGTGCTAAAAGGAACGAGGTGAAGAGCCTGCACTGAGGTCGGAGTATGCAGCTCCAACATGGGAGGCCCCTCCTCTGTGTTGGACCTGACGGCGCTCCATCCGCCCTCTCTTCTCCCACAGGGTGCACGTGCGGCGGACAGACAAGGTGGGCACGGAAGCAGCGTTTCACCCAATCGAGGAGTACATGGTGCATGTGGAGGAGCACTTTGAGAGCCTGGCTCGCCGCACACGCGTGGACAAGAAGCGCGTCTACCTGGCTACCGACGACCCATCCCTGCTACAGGAGGCCAAGTCCAAGTGCGTGTCCACAGCCCGTTCCGCCTGCACGCGGGCAAGCGCTCTGTCTCACCATGTGTGTGCGCACGTCTCCTGCAGGTACCCGGATTACGAATTCATAAGCGACAACTCCATTTCCTGGTCTGCCGGGCTGCACAACCGCTACACAGAGAACTCCCTGAGGGGCGTGATACTCGACATCCACTTCCTGTCCCGCACCGACTTCCTGGTCTGCACGTTCTCCTCACAGGTGAGCACATGTTTAAGGAAATGGGAAGTTTTAACTCGAGTCAACAAAGTGGATGCTAAGTATATTTATTTATAAATGTACTTAGTGAGAATACTATGTTCCTGGTACTGTGGTCCAGTACCAGGAACACAGTATTCTCACTAAGTATATTTATAAATATTTAGACCACAGTACCAAGAACACAGTATTCTCACTAAGTATATTTATAAATATTTAGACCACAGTACCAGGAACACAGTATTACCACAGTTCTCCCAACCCAACTAATGGGTTAGTCAATACTTAAATTCCGTCTTGCCCCACCACAAGACGACGAACTTGCTGAGTTTCACCAGGGGCGGTCGTAGCATGTGAACCCCGTTATAATGGTGCCTCGGTGAGCTAACAGTTGATCTTTTCCTGAGCCAAGTCAGTCGTTCTGAAATGTGTTTCCATTGTGATTCCGGAACCTTCTGTAAAACCGTTTTCAAGGCACGATATGAATAAGAATGTCCAAAAGTGAAATACTGACCGGAGCAGTCAGTCTAATAGCTGCATGGCATCCAAAAGAAGATGCAACTGTCAAAGTAGCAAAATCATCAAATTTCATATTTTAAAACACCTGTTAGGCTGTGTACCTTTTCGGTTGGTATTCGTTTTCTCTTGTTTGCTTTTGTTATTACATGAAACAAACCCCCTCCGCCCAGTTTTTTAATTCTCTGCCTTCTGTTCTCTATCCACCCAACCAAAGGTATGCCGGGTGGCCTACGAGATCATGCAGACTCTACATCCCGACGCCTCCTCTTTCTTTTGTTCACTGGATGACATTTACTACTTTGGCGGGCAAAATGCGCACAACCAAATTGCCGTCTACCCGCATCAGCCCCGCGGTGCCGACGACCTCCCCTTGGAGCCCGGTGACGTCATCGGTGTGGCAGGCAACCACTGGGACGGCTACTCCAAGGGGGTGAACCGCAGAACGGGCCGAACGGGCCTCTACCCCTCCTACAAAGTGAAGGAAAAAGTCGAAACTGTCAAATACCCCACTTACCCTGAGGCGGACAAACTGCTGCATGTGTAGGAGGGCCAACCAGGGCAAGACGGACTGGACGCAGCACGCTCACAGGGCAGCAGGAGCTGGTGTCTGGGTGAAGACACTACACTCACCCACGCGTTTGTGCGCGCACATGCCTGAGCATGTGCGTTCGGCGTGTCCGAGCACCGTAATAGGACCTCTTTGCTCGCTCCTTCCCTCGCGTTCCTGGACCCGGTGCCCTCCAGGAATGCCACCAGATTTTTAAAAATAAATAATAAATGAACTAATGAACAATTCAGAGAAAGGTGGTGAGGAATATTGGGGCATGGCATCCTGATTAATGAAGGCATTGCAATTTCAATTGTTATTAAAAAAAAAAAAAAAAAAAAAAAAAAACCTAATCAGTCAGGGGAAGAATAAAAAAATATAAAAATTAATGCTACCAAGTGGAAAATTATTTTTCTTCCCACATGCTGCTTTTTTGTGCTCACTGACTTAATCTTCTCTTGCCTTGCATCTTCTTCCTCGCTTTAAACTTTTTTTTTTTTTCTCTTAAACAATGTCTTCACTTTACCTCAAGCATTTCAACTATCGTTTCTATTCGTTTGCTATTAATTTATAAAAGCGTGGTTTTAAGTGAATTCAACACAACTTTTCCAGCTGTGACGTGAGTGTGTGTGTGTATGTGTGGGTGGGTGTAAGAGTGTCAACTTGCATGTGTGTAACTGCAGTGCCTCAACTGTGGACCGTTTCTGTCTCCTCTCTGTGTTTGTGCTCTGTGTGAAAGTGCCACTATCTGCTACGATCACTCCATGTCTGGATACAAACTGACCTGATTTAGCCCCCCCCCCCCTTTTTTTTATACAAGTCCTTAGTTAATGCATTTACGAATGCAAAAAGGCACCCACATTTTAAACAAGGGTAATTGTCAATGTTGTGTTTCAGACAGTCATGAAAAGGTTTCCATATTTTACGTTTCTGACCATTGTCTTTGATACCTGATTAAATAAAACCAATAAATTTAATCAAGTCTGCGTTGTTTCAGTGTAAAAGTGACGGCAGCAGCGACTGCCGATAAGAGCGGTCAGCGACGAGATACCATCAAAGCCAAAATGTTCAGATCTAGTAGCGTGGACGCCTGTGCCAATTCCCAAAATGCAACAGCGGTTCACTTGTTGCTTTGTGTTTTCTTGACGTCAGATCACCTCGGCGCTGTAATGCTGATAGCGTCTACTCCTTTGCAGAGAAACAGCATCGATCGTTGTTTTGAAGATGCGCTAACAAAGACGATTACTTGCTTTTCAGACGGCGTGAGAAAGAACCCGCTATTTCTTCCCTCTGCTGTCAGAGAAGGAAAAGCTAATTAAGCCTGTGGTGACAGACACAAAATTACACTTCAGAAGCTACCTGCATACCACCAACCTCTTCTTCAGAAAGCAGTTTGAAAATCTCTATCGCGGAAGAATGTCTAACGGCCACTGGGGCCTTATTAAAGCACGAGTCAACTAGGGGGCACTTTTATAATTAAAACGTAGCATTAAAACAAGAGGCAGCCTTGCAGGTCTTCAGCAGTCATTTAAGAGGAGTGCTGGTTCACTTGATTATTTTGTTAATTAGACAGGCGTGCAGTGCTTCCTGGTTCTATGAAGAGAGCGTCTGTCTGTGGGTCTTTTTGTTTCGACTTTGGGGTCCTCTGCAAAGGTGTTAATGTTTGTTCTGTATTTGAATCGCTGGCAGACCTTAAACAATCAGTTCCCAACCTTGGGGTATGCGAGAATTGGTGAAACTAAAAAAAATATGTAAATTATAAATTAAAAATATAAATGTTAATGAAATGAATGATGACACTAATGTTCTGTATATTATCAAAAATATACCTAAAATAGAACGAAATCGAAAGGGAAAATTTTCTAAACAACTGGAGTCGTGGGAAAAAAAAGACCTCAAAAAGGGGTAATAAGCAAAAAAAAAAAAAGAAATGCAGTGAAGTTGTGCCTTCAGGGGATGTCATGATTGAGCTTCGCCAGTACAGACGGTTCTATGCAAAGTGCTCCTTTTTGAACAATGCATGTTAACGGTGGGCGTGACAGTCTACACACTCTACACTCTTGGTAAGGTAGCTGCCGGACACCTGGTAGAGCCTGCAATTAGACTAGAAGATGAGGAAAAACCTCAATAGCAGTATAAAACTGTGTACAGCAGTGTCTTCCTCCCATGATACACTTCCAAGGAACACTGCAGTTGAATTTGTGTTTATTGGTTTGATAACTTACGACCAGGACAGTCCGGCATTCCCCAAAGTGCTGCTATATTATAATAACCATAATTTCTATAATGTTTCACATTACAGTGGGCTCTTATCAAAGTCATTTCACAACACGTTGTAAAACTACAAGTCAGTTACGTCTCCCTTCCTTTTGGGCGGGGTCCATTATGCAGTTAGAATTGCAGCTCTTCTCCAGTTCGTCCATTAGTTTTCTTTTTTTCGGTGGAGTACGAAGCCTTTATTCCAGTAGTGCAGAGGGAACGCTGTTAGAAAAGCAGCTGCCTGCTCGTGGGTGAGTTGATGAGAACACAGTAGTGTCAGCTGAAGGCCACGCTCAGGCTCTTGGAGAAGCTGTGCTATAGTGTTCTTCAACAATGTTCTCAGTCTGAATAGCTCCACTAAAGCAGGCATTTCTCTAGTGTTAAAAGGGTAGAGCGGTCATGATCAATGAAAGTAAAAGCCCTGTCTTCTTTGTGGAACCAACGTTCCTTCCATGGCAGTAAGAAAACAGGATGGAGGGGGTTTAAACAGAGGTATGAACATGTCAGTAAAGCTCAGACAGTAAACTCCCTCCATCTCATGTTTTCAGTGTGTTTACAACTGTCCCCACAATACTTGGTATTCTAGACCAGTTTGAGGGAGTCTGTAGGGAGAGGGTTTTTCCTTCTAACCTGGCTATGCCTCTCCTGTCTTTTCTTGTATCATTTTTGTGCTGCTGTAGTTTCCTATTTGATTTTGTCACTTTCTTTCATCCACCCTTCACATCAGTTTCATTTGCTTTCTGAAATTTAAAGTGGGGATTGTGATAAAGTTGGGCCTGACCACCATCAAAGCGTAAAAATGTCACGTTTTTCTGAAGAAATTGCAGGCGTCGTAAAGTTGCTCAAACGCCATAACGTCGCCGCCATTCAAACCACCCGTGTTAAGGTTGCATTGTTGCCCTGGTGTTTCTCACACAATTCCAAGGTTTTACTACTGAAACAGGTTTTAAAAAGCAGTTTGTGGTGTCCAGTTTGTGCTACTTAGCAGCCAGGACAATAGCGGCTACATAAAATGTTCTTGTACATTAAAAACCTTCCACAGTTATCCAGCGCTCAGTCTACATTTCCTTGCTACTAGTCACAACACATTTGCCAGTATATCCCATTAGAGACCCATTCATTCACTTTACCACCTTATCTAATTCAGGGTTACAGGAAGCCTGGAGCCCATCCCAGGAAGCACAGGGCAGGGGACACCCTGGGCAGGGGCCAACCCACCGCAGGGCACACGCACAAACACACACTACAGGCCATTTGCAAACACCAATCAACCTAACCCACATGTTTTTGGACCTTGAGAGGAAACCGGAGAACCCACCAAGCACGGGGAGAACATGAAAACTCCACTCACACAGACCCAAGGCGGGAATCAAGCCCCAGGCGCAGAGGTGCGAGGCGATGGTGCGAACCACTATGCCACCATGCCGCCTCCAATTAGAGATATGTATTTTAAAACAGCTTTCTGTAGTGTTAAATATTTTATGGCACATTGGTAATCATTTATTAGTAAATTAGCGTTAAAGTTGGAAGCATTTGTTTCAACACAATTTAACGTTAAAAATATCCACTACACCTATACTGTAAATACTTTACTCATGCAAACAGTGAATGTTTTTCCATATGTTTATCAGATATCATAAAGTCGCAGATGTTTGAATAACTTATGGGCTTTATTGAGATCCCCACTCTATCTGCTTACCTGTGACCTTGCCATTATAGACTGACTGAGTCAAGATCAAACTGAGACCTTTAACCACCCCCCAACACTACTCATGCTCACCTCCTCTCCACTCGGGGTGTCACGCCTCATGATGACCTCCCATCAGATCTGATAGCAGATGATTTAGAGCTCTGCTCCTCTGCGTGGCTAGAGATGAAGATCGTCACCCCACTCGTATCGCTGCATCACCCTTTTCGCCGTATCTGCAACACAGCCGCAGTTTTACATAAAGCTTCCTTCCCAGCCCGTCTGTTACCTCTGCTGACACCAGCTGAACACAGCTGAACTCAGCTGCTTACCTGTGCCTGCTGCGCTGGGGGGGAAGGGCCTGCACTGTTATGAATTTAATTATTCACTTTTTCAGCCACATCCGCTTCAGCCACGCATTTGTCCCTCCCACATTCCACAAATTGGCCAAGCTTTGAATGCTGAAGGCCAAAAGATAGCTACAAAGGAGATAAAGTCACTTTCCATAAAACAAGTAATTCATCTCCGTTGACTTCTAAATATTAATAATAATAGAGCAGTGCAGGGTTGAAATGACACAGCATCTAGCAATAGTTACTTTATCAAAAACAGTCAAGATGTTAGTGATAAACATCTATTAGCCAAGATTAATTCTGCTTTCTACCAGTGCTTGTCTTTGGAGTCTAATGGCATACATCTACAGTAAATGGGTTCCAACCATGTTTTGCTTTATGAAATTAGTAAAGCATGTGCGTTTCCCATTTCCCTTTTGTTTTTATCTTCATAAAGCTCATCGAGGTGCCCCCCCCCTCCCCCCCACAATTTATTGCTGTAATTCTAAAGCAGAGGAGTGGAGTTAGAAGTCACCTTTCAGCTTCCTTTGTCTTGTCCCATTTGCAGCGACTGCGGTGAACATTCACATAGGGGGCTCCGCTCCTAGAACGTACCGTGTGTGAAAAGGTATACAATACAGTTAGTGAAATGCTTGATAATTTGTGTTGTTTACACAGTGCTTTGTGGATGCTGTGAGACAGTCATTAAACCACTTAAAAAAACAAGCATTACTGACTGTTTGTTAAACCTGTCATTTTTATTATATTCAATAAAATTTTAGTTCTGTTACCTTTCCAGAAGGTCTTTAATTTTTATTTAAGCAAACTATTGGTTAAATGACTTTTGGTTTCCCCCAATGGATGTGCAGCCTCCAGGTAACTCGTCGGAAGTTGTCATTGGTGTTAGCCAATGATTTCTGAACAGCTGCAGTGTAGAATACAGAAGTCTTTCTCAATAAATTTTCTGTAAATATTGTAGATTTTCAGCTATCTGCACAATCGGTTAGCACATAAAATTGTTAACTCTGCCTACAGAGTAATTTTACCAAGTATACACATAAATTAGGAGCTGCCATTTTATCTGAACTGGCTGTGGGGGAAAATCCACGCATGCACTGAAATTATCTCTGTAGTGTGCCTGCTTGTATAGCCTATGATAGGTACATATACCATGGTGCAGGGTGCAGATGCCACGTAACCCTGAGCAAAAGTAATTTGGGAAAATCAGATCAAAATGATTGGCAAGTTGTAGGTGAGTGGTCTGTCATCTATAGGAAAGCAAAATTCAGTCAAGCCAAATCTATGCAAAATGCACACAAACATTTAGCATTTCATCACTTTAGTTAATGCATTTTACATTTTTGGTTTTATGAATTTAAGAAAACTCATGGGCACAAATATAAAATCTGACACGTGCACCAGTAGTATTCAAAGCACAGAATCCCGCCATATGGTCACGTCAGGGTCTGATGTGTTCTCAATGCTTAACGTGTATTTGTAATCTCAATATAGGATTTTCTGAAAACCCTGGATGTTAATGAAGTTTGAAGAGGGCAGCAAGCTTTAAACGTGATAGATTTTGCTTCATAGCTGACATGATTGATAATGCTGTGTTGTCCAAGTCCTGCTTTGCTGTCAGTTTTGCAAGAGCACCCAGTCCTAACTGAAGCAATTAATAATCCACGAAAAGATGTTACTTTGTCTTTTTGTTTTCCTGGCTCGCTAAGCACAATTTTGAGTTGTAACAACTACTAAAGGAAAGACAGGAAAATGATAGAAACTGCACAGACAAGTGTCCACCTGTCTATAAATAACATCTCTGTCGTTGTTGCCCTTTTCTGCCTAGCAACCAAGCAGGTGACGTTGAGGTATCGGCGTTCAGTTCACTATGTTGTCCTGTTTTGTTAGCCCATTGATTTGATGCTGGCCAAGCCCCTGATTAAAGGCCAGAATGGAGCCTATTTGTCTGAGAGTCCAATTTGGTGTTCCGTGAGCTCGCTTTTCAGCTCTGCTTAAAACACTAAAAGCCTCTACACTTCCTGAGATGACGGAATTAGCTCTGTTAGGGAAATAATTAGTTTGATCAAGTGTTTTAACAGCTCCTCTGGAATGAAATGTTACACATCAGCACCCTTCTAACAGCAGGACCTGATGGCCTACAATCCACAGCGACAGCGACCTTCATAAGCATCATTCCACACACCGGATGATTCCGTTCCCCATCTCTTATGAATCACATAGGCCAGCATGGCCGAGGTACAGACTGATCCTCATTGGTTTGGAAATCTCTGGACTGTTTTTTTCAGTGTGTTTCAGCTCAATTCTGGATCTTGACCGTGTTTGTGTGTTTGCATGTTTCCTCCCACAGTCCCAAACACACGCTGGTTGGGTAGATTGGCCAACCAAATTTGACCATTCTATGCATGTGGTGTCCACATGTTCTGCAATGGGTTGACGTCCTGTCCAGGGGGTGTCATTCCTTGTGCCCTAGGCTGCCTGGGATAGGCTACAGCCTACTCGTAACAATGTATAGAATAAGTGGATGGAGGTGTGTATGTATGTATGTGTGTGTGTGTATATATATATATATATATATACATACACACCTCCATATATATATATATATATATATACATACATACACACCTATAGGTGTCTTATCTTCATGTTAATAAAAAG
>JABJVR010007782.1:0-11206 GCA_025773905.1 Chitala chitala | reverse complement strand
GTGCTCTGGGATGGGCTCCAGGTTTCCCCGCGACCCTCACCAGGAATAAGCAGTTAAGATAATGGATGGATGGATGTTAATGTTCCCATAGTACATCCAATCAAAATGTGGTGCAAAATCAGATGATTGCTGTTTAGTTTCCAGAAGTCTAGCCAAGGACAGACACCAACAAGAACATTAATGTACTGGATTCATTGATCGAGAGCTCTATTTACCACAGTCTTGAGGGTTTCAGTAATACAGTATTCAGCTGAAACAAAATCTCATACATTGCCCTACGAACTGTTCTGAATCATTGTGTTCTTTGCTTAGACTGCCTACGTGTCTCTGCACCACAGCTGCCAGCTACTCCGGAGACAGAGTTATAATTAACATAGAAATATGTTAATTATATTCTCAGTAAAATACTCAGATGAATCATCAATTTATGTGTACTATATTATGCATAAGGGAAATTTGTAAGAATGAGTAATTCAAATGAAATGCTTACGGTTACTGAACTGCCCCTAGTCTCCCCGGTTCTCGTAAGAGAAAGTGTTTTACAAATACACCTTTACTGGACCCATTAGCCTTTGCTAATTCCAAACATTAAGTGTGTGAAGTTATCCTGTACACACTATATCGTTTAAGGTAGAGGCCTGCATTCCCACAGGAACAATAATCAATATTAAATTTGGCCATCTACAGCATATCTCAAAACAGTCAGGTTAATCAAAAAGTTTTGAGGTGATACTACACAAAAATAAAACTGCCATGACACAAACACATACATATTCAAACTCACTGGTCCAGCCACAAAGACCCATGCCAGTGGATGTCAGTGCACATAACTGACATAACTGAAAAAATTAATCTGACATATTCATATCACCAACAGCAGTCCTTCAGGTGCCTAAACACTTATTATCATCCCATCTGTTCTCCCAAAAAAACAATACAGATAGCTCACACCTTATGCTGCAAAGACAGCACGTAAAGTCAAAACTGAATACATAAAGAGAAAGAAGACCTTAAGACGCCAAAAGACATTTTGTAAATATAAAATACTGTATAGTGCTTTTATTTCTGACATACAGTGAAGTGCAAGGAAAGAAGATTAGTAGAAGTATGTACAGTAAAACTCAACACAGGATATACTATAGTATTCTAACAGTGGATATTTATTGTTTTAACAAGTAAATATAAGGGATAGTACTGTATCTTTATTAGTAGATGTTTTAAACTGAGGGGGGGAAAAGACTGATTAGTTTTATTCAAATGTGTTAAACTCCCTCGTGCCACTGTCAAAATACAAACATACACCTGACGTGTTTTTATACAACAAATGCTCAATCAGGAGCAGTGCTTCTGTAGTAAATAACAGCAGACAGAATGCATGGTACAGTCACACTGGCTCACTGTTTAGTGCTGGTGCCTCAAACCTCTGAGATATGAGAGAGAATTTCTGGATTGACATAGTAATTATACAAAAAAAGTCAATAATGTGTAATTGAAATTCAACTTGTAAAGGGAAGTGCTTGGGGATGCCAAGCATTACAATCGGAGGGAAATGTTTTTATATTTGGATGGAAATTCAAAAACAATTTCAAGTTACAAGTGACCGGAACATGCATCATACACATTAGTAATGTAGCATTATCTTTTACGATATGGCCAATAACTGTAGAAAGGAGTTTTAGAGTTTTGTTTTTATGGTGAACAATGACAAACCAATCTATGGAAATAGCAGTGAACACTGTGTAACATGGCCTTGTGTGCTGTTATAGTGCATTTAAGATTTTGTAGTATTGTTAGGACATGTGTTTTAACTGTCAGTGTCAGTCACTGCACAGGTAGTCTGCTAAATTTACTCTGGATTTTTATTTATTTTTCAGGTTTTAAATTTCATCTTCAAACAGCATGCCCATATTTCACGAGTCTCAAAACTAAAATTATAAAACCGATGGACCGTGACATCTGGAGTGTGACAAAGGTTAAATCCTGGTGATCTGAGTTATCATCATCGCTTCTAAAAAACCAGTAAATCAATTTTCAGGAAGCCCTTAATCTTCTTGAAGAACATGTAATTAAAATTAATCTGAAATTACTTTTATTTTCAATTATTTATCGTAGTGTAGAATGCATACACGCATGTTTGAATACAGTGGTTCATCGAGATATATTTGAAGTGCAACGGACATGGAATTAATTTCATTACTTGACCGGCTAGGATATACCCAAAGAAATTCTGTATATTTTGATCATTGCTCCTTTATTACTTTTAAGCAGCTTTCAAGTGTGATAGCCCCTGAAAGCTAAGCATGGTTGAGCTTGGTTACTGCTTGGATGGGAGCCTGTCTGGGAAAGCGCTGGCTGCTGCTGGAAGTGGTGTTAGTGTGACCAGCAGGGGGTGCTCACTCTACAGTCTCTCTGGGTCGTAGCATGCCAGCACAGTGACTGGATACTGCACTGTGAAAAGTGGCACCGTCCTTCTGATGCAAAACCGACGTTCTGACTTTTCTTGCTCATTAAAAATCCTAGGATGTTCGTAAACGGCTGGGGTGCTCCGCAGTGTCCTGGCTAGATTTCCCCAATGGGGTTTATCAGTTATGGCCTCCTAAAAATTCCTGTTGTGTTAACTGTCTGTATCACTCTTGCCTCCCTGCCTATAGCTAGTGTATGATAAGTCTTCTGGCATGCTGTGGCTGCCATATGATGGTGGTGGAGGAGAATCCCTATTCCATTAAAAAGCACTATGGGTATCTTGAAAAGCAGTATATAAGTGCAATGAATTAAGTGGGCACCATAATCAGTTCAATTAATTTTTATATAGCGCCTTTCACAACGAGGTGCATCAAAGTGCTTAAAAAACTATTAATTTAAAAATTACAAGACGTTTTTTTAAGGCACTGTAAAATCTGAAATACAGTCGTGGCAGAGCCTACAATTTCCACACTTTCCAAAATCAAAGGCAAGAGATTTTAGCAATGTTTTCTAAACTCTGTTATTCAAGAATTAATATTGTAGCGGCAGCGGCTAGCTATGACACGGACGCGGAAATGCGATTGCCAAAGCCTTTTATTAAACGTGTCCTGACAAGGACATTTGGGGCAGATCGCAAAAGGGAACAATCACCCACACGCACACTCACACCAGGGATTTGGGGTAAAAGCTCTACACGCATACGACCAAACACACTCAGGGTGGAACATAACTAAATTACAGGGGTTGCCGGGAAGGTGAATAATCGCCCTTCCCGGCTGCCGGCCATTGGTCGTGGCACCAACGTTACACAGCCCCCTCTTCAACAGTCGACCGTCCCGGCGACTCACACACCCACCACGCCACCTTTGTCCATGACACTGTCCATTAGGCGTGGTGGAAAACGCCGGTGCTCGCGACTGGGGGCCGAGTTCCGCCTTGGTGCAGGCAGCCCTGGATCGGGGGTTTTGGGGAGGACCTCGGGAGCGTTGGTATGGGCCCTTCCTGCAGTGCTGCCCGCCAACGGACTTGTTTGGAGCCTGCCTCTGTGCTGCAACAGGCTCCTCTCCCGCGCTCTCTGCCTCCCCCTGTGCGGTACCAGGCTCTTTCCCCGCGCTTGAGAACTGCCTCGATCCGCTCCGCCTCTGCGAGGGCATGGTCTACGCTGCGCGGGGAGAGAAACAGCGCGTCTAGGAAGGCCTGTAGCGCCAGGTCTTCCTGCACACCCGCAGTGTAGGCGGGGTATGCTTGCCTGGTTAGCGCAGTAATGTCCGCAGCCAGGACCCCCAAGCTCTCTCCCTCCTGCCGCTTCCGGGCATTAAGCAGTTGGTGGGTGCTCTGCTCACTTTTCCTGTCCCCAAAGCGGCGACGCAGCGCTGCCTTCAGGTCCCCCAGGCTGCATCTGGACTCGGCTTCCAGATCTAACAGCACCTGAAGCGCCTTCCCCTCCAAGGCGAGACTGAGGCGGACCGCGACAGTCTTTTCGGTCCAGCCGTTAGCCGTGGCTACCAGCTCCAGTTGGACCTCATATGGCTCCCATGGTTGCTCGCCAATGTATCTTGGGAGCTTGAGTGGCGCTGGCATGTCTGCGGCAGCTCTCTGTTCCAAGCGGCACCCCTCAGACTCCCGGGGTGCACTCGCGTCCTCCGCTGCAGTCAGCTGGCGCTGTGGCGTGTTCCACGCTGCTTTGCTCGGCGCGTGTCTCTCGCTGGGGCCCGCGATTCCACTTAGCGCTCTGAGCTCCTCCGTCATGGCTAGCTTTAGCCACTGGAGTTCTTCTGCAATACAACTTGTATTGATCCCACTTCTGACACCATTGTAGCAGCGACGCCTAGTCATGACACAGACACGGAAATTCGATTGCCAAAACCTTTTATTAAACGTGTCATTTCTTGTAGTTAAACCTAAAGGTCAGATCACAAAAGGAAACAATCACCCATACACACACCAGGGATTTGGGGCAAAGGGTCTACACGCATATGACCAAACACACTCAGGGTGGAACGTAACTAAATTACAGGGGTTATTAGCGATTATGCACCTTCCCGGCTGCCGGCCATTGGTCGCGGCACCGACGTTACAATATCAACTGTCTGCCCGTTCAACTGAAGAACCTGGTTTAAATTACTATGTAAATTAACGGGAGATCAGATAATTTTCAGTTTATTGTAATGAGTTGATTTTGTAGCTGTGTGATGAAGGGGACTTTAACGCAGTTGAGTTTTATATGGCGAAGTGGGAAAGCTTTTAATCTAGACAATAAATGAGCGCCCTTCTAATTATTACACGTTTTTTCTTTTTAACAAAAAAGAGACTGCAGTGAAGGAGTAAGACTAATGCCCGCATGCTGAATTTGCTGACTTGTATTTCGTCAACAGTAAAATAAATGTTTTTGTTTTGAGCATGGCGGGTCACTATATTTCAGATGTGTCAAAATGGTTCAAAGAGATACATGAAAAGCATGTACAGCCTCAGTGACGTACAGCAGCCAGTTGTTCTGCTTAGATACACTGTCGGGCCGAGGTGTGGTTTGCTGTGACAAGGTTCATCTTCCTCTAATCTGCTTTTAATTCACTGCTGCGGCCTGGCAGCCTTCCAGTGCATCCAGCGATAATAGTGAAACTGCTTCCCCCACAGTAAGAAATCTGAAGTCTTTCTTTTGTAGATGCTGCATATTACACTAGATTGCACTAGCTCTCTTGCTACATAGAACAGCTGGCAACATTACTGCAAACCCCCGCAAAAGGAAAATTACAGTTTGACATGTTTTAGCGCTAGCAGTAAAAGTACAAATTCTGCATTACCTACCTACGTATAAAGCACATTTGTTTAAAACACACCATTTCAAATATGTAAAACAGAAAAGGTATTGTAGTTGTCTGCTAACATACACAGTGAAAACAATTTATGAAAAAACATCTTGTGAATAATATGTGCATACGGTTTGTGCTATAAGAGGATAGAGTGCACATAAAATGCAAGCCTTACCAGAATTGTCTCGATTTCTGCATGATGCAGCAATTCTTTTTTTGTCCTCACATCCCTGGCACCATTGGGAAAAAACATCGCACCCCTTTGACACAGAATGTCATTCTAAATTAAGTATCACAAAGTATGGGAGTTGGGGTGAATGTCCTGTGGGGATGAGCCTACGTGTGCCACAGGGCCCAATGTCCCATGGAGAGTCCACGTGTACTTACCACAGGGTATGCTGTTTTGTGAGGGATGAGTATATACCATAAGGCATCTGAGGAATTCACATTCTGTTACACTGGTCTTGTGGATATCATTTGCTATTTGAAAAATTCTTTACTTCACGATATCTATCTCACCTGTAACTGAATAATTCAGGAAGACAATTCGTTAAGTACATTACGTTAATTTTAAGATTCTGGATTCCTTTAATATAGGTTGATGGTAAAGTGAGAAACACCATCTTGTGGTAAATAGATGAAATTGCATTTTTACAACGTAATACCATGTGCAGACATGAAGACAACTTGTCCCGATTCCTATACTGTGGTTGCAGTCTAGGTCCCCACCCTGTCCACTCTGAGGCTCAGCTGTTTCCTCTTTCAATAAAAATTGTACTAAAATTATTGGGGGGGGGGTCCCATATACATGTATAAAACATACATATTATACCTTTTGTATGTGATAGTGGTAAAGTTAATGTCCTAAGCCCATGGAATGGATTTCTGTCACACTCTGCTAGATACATATTTTTCAGATTCATCCATGTCCTCTTGTGCATAAAGTAATATACTTCCACTGCTTTTTTCCCATCATTCACAGCCAATCAAAAATTGGCATGTGGCATATTAAGTGTTTCAGTTGTAGGTGGTGAATATGGATGTACACTTAACCAAATGTTGAATGGCATTATACACAATTTATTCTACATTACATAGTACCAGAGTACACACATTCCTTTTTTTTTTTTTTTACAATAAAAGGTTGCAAATTTTTCATGTGTAAATTATACACACATATACATATACACAGACATACGTGTGTATGTAGTGTATGTATACACATTCACATATGCACACACAGTAAGGACCCCTATCCGTTGATCCACTTAACCACGGAAAACAGTGGACAAAAATTAAAATATAGAAATCACAAAAACATGCAGTTCATAGCTTTTAGACTGAATGCCAATGAAGTGCGTACTGTACAGGCGAGCATAAACATGAATAGGGCACGCTGAGCGACTGAGTACTGATTCAACTCCTTTGTTTTGGCAACATCAACATCCTCTTCCAAGTATGACTTGTTGCCCTTGGGCAGAAGATTTAAAACATAAAAATGCTAATTAAATCGTCTGACGCTTCATTTGTTCCAGACTCAAATAAGATGCTGAATAAAAAAAACACAAATACTTAAGTATATAGATTCCTGACATTATACAT
This sequence comes from Chitala chitala, assembly GCA_025773905.1. Lineage (NCBI taxonomy): Eukaryota > Metazoa > Chordata > Actinopteri > Osteoglossiformes > Notopteridae > Chitala > Chitala chitala. Next base: position 4,331 of record JABJVR010007782.1, on the reverse strand, counting down.
GCTAAGTGTAAACTATTCTTTGATAGTATGTTGTATAATGTCTCAGGGTGTATGTTTCCGTGTGTGGGTATGTAGTGCAGTAAGCTGTAGCACCGTGCCCAACACAGATTTCCCTTCCGGGACAATAAGGTTTACCTTAATGGTGGAAGCCAATGGGGAGAGTGCAGAGTGCTTGTGGGAAACTGTAGCGTGGAGTAGACAATGATGAGGATGAATTTTGGTAGTGAAAAAGTGATAGCTATATTTAGGAGTGATTACAACCAAACACACATCTTCCAAGAAGTAACTTTTATACTCTTCAATTCTCGAACCGGAGACTTCCTGTCGACATCTTGGCTCTTCATTGGTGATTGGTGTTCCTGAAGACCAATGGGCATTCCCCAACTCAGAGTTAGTCCCGCGAGAGTTCAAGTAGATGCGTAGACACAGAAACATAAAGCAAATCCGACCACGGATGTAACAATGGGTTATATAAGATGTCTACTCTTATCTGCAGTTCCAGCCAACTGCGGTAGAGCCTGGAATGTAATACTCGTGGAGATGGGGGTACAACTGTATAAGCAAACACACTAGTCTCTGGTCTATGCTACCAAGTCCTTTCATGTCAGCTGCTTATAAACTATACAGAGGTTTATTTCCCCACAAGAAACCTTCAGCAAATTCTTCTTTTTATCGCAGCTTTATGGATAACCAATTGCTACCAATGAATCCAGAATGTCTTGTGGAGAACAACACTTGCAAAACCCTATATGATTTATAAAGATAAATGCAGCCACTACCAAGCGGTTAAAATATTAAAAAAAAATCAATTTTAACGGAGCATATTACATTGCACATTACATAATGATCATACACAACTAAGACTACACTATTTATTTAATAAACAATTGTATGGTCACACAAACATACTCAACCAGGAAATAAAACTGAAAAACATAAATCCATCAGTATAGTAAGTCACGTTTCCCAGAACTCCACATGCTAACAAATGTGAACTTGAAAAAAGACACCAGTTACACATCATAAACATCCCTGACTGCTTTCCCCCTTTCGACAGTGTTACTGGGTAAAGTTATGGGAATGCTTTGAAAATCAACAAATGTGGTGTACCTTCAGACATAAGCAGACCGTTTTCTGTGCCAGGCACCCCAGCTTCCCTACACTTAAAATCACATGCCAACCGGTGACTGAGAAAGAATGATCCAAGCTGGAGCGGTGAGAGTCAAAGGCAACAAATTTCTATAATTTATGAAGAAACAAAACGGTTCTCAACTGCTGTTTTCAATTAGAATGTCAGTTTAGATATAGCATGTGCTCGCATGCACACAGGCACGCACAAATGGGCAGACACCTTGGAGCTGGGTTATACCCCCTTTCCCTTATCACTTCAGCTGGTATAAACAGAAAAGACAATGTCAGACAAAAGACTTAATGTTGCAGAACACATCTTAAAACTTTCATAAGTTACATCTACCAAAAAAAAAAAACCCAGTCTTTATTTGTCCACAGCAGAAAAACACTTCCTTTCTTTTACACAGCAGTATGCTTTTTACTTTTGTGCTTCTCATAGTTTGAAAGAGTATTGCAACTTACACGTGAACGATTTCTTGTCACAGTTCAAACTGCGTTTTTTAATCATACTAGGATATTTTTAACCTTGTCACACAGTCAGTTCAAAGATAAGTTTGAAATTCTTTTGAGCTTTCCCTTTTTTCAACTGAAGTTATACCAAATAGTATAGTTTAATTTATGTAACATAAATGACAGGACAGAACAGTTATTTCCAGAGGCTTGTGACATTCACCTTGGTAAAGAGGCATTTTATGTTATTTACATTTCATTAACATGTACTGTACCTTCCTGTAAACATAGATCCAATGTTACTACGATTTTAACCAGTATATGAATTGCTCTGACACATTCTCTAAATACTTTGGTTTATCAGATAAGATCAGTGTGAATTTTCAGCTGGTATGCCAAATTGCTGAGCAGGAAATTTTTGAGCTAAATTTATAAAAAATCACAAGTGAGACTGCTTTATAACTCATGTTACAAAGGAATTCAGGCAAACACAAAGCACTGTTGCAAAAGGACAGATGTCAGGGTAGCATGTTTCAAACATACAGAGTGTCAAGCATAACTAAGAATAAACTAGACAGCACAAAACCCATTTAAATTCACCTAAAAATTTTAATGTATCAGTCTTGCCAGCATAAGCACAGCGATTAATTACACAGACTTTTGCAGTGACATAAGTTTCCAGAGTTAAGGAGAATGACATAGTAAATGATTCTTATAGAGGAAATAATGATATTGTTTTATGGTAACATCAAAATCAAATAATGTAATTAATAACTAATTGTAGCCAAAGAATTTAGTCCACAGACAAACCTCCAACATAACAGTAACGCATAAACTAAAATGTGGTAATAAGAGACAACGGTGCGATTTTCAGTGACACACCGATACACACGGCCAACCTGAACGTGAGCAAGCCTCCTCACTCGTCATGTTAGTGCCAAAATTCTTTTTTTATTTTTATTTCCAATTATAAAAGTATTAACCACCACAATACTACTGTGCTCCAAGGGATTCCTCATGCTGTGCTCAGAAGATCATTAAACATGTTCATATTTGACTGGCTTTCGAGGCAGGAACAGTGCCTCGCCCGAACCATCCTTGGATGTAATCAAGTATTTACGATTAACCTGTAGGGGCCAAGAAAGTGCAAACAGGCCTCAACTCCCACGTGACAGGTTTAAAGGACTGACTTTTTCCATTCACACAGATCACGCAGAAAAAGCAGTTTCGTATTAACTGAAAAATCACCACAAAAAAAAGAAAAGTTATACATAAATACATATGCATTTAGATAATGAAATTTCCATTATCTCTGTCTGACAGACAAGTGCAAATATCTAGTTTTATTTGTTTATGTGAGCATTCATATTTTCTGAATTTAAATACGCACATTTTATTTCATATAGCCCTTTTCATAAAAGCCTGATGGAAATGCAGTTCCACTTTCACTGAAGAATCATCTACGCAGACGGTGAAGAAAGCAGTCTAGAAATCTTGCCCAAGTAGTGGCAATTAGATTCTTTTCTCCAGGAAAAGTCACAAATAAATAATATCAGGGGTTTTGTCACATGATCCCTCCCAGTCATGCCTTCCTTGACATGTATGTTCTTACAGCTTCCTCTCTCAGTTGTGTTATAGCCAGCAGGAAACAGTTTGAAGGTACAGTTTTATTTGGGCTCAATGTAAAAAGCCACTGAAAACACAAGCTGAGCTCCTGGCCCCGTCTCATCCTTTGTTGGTCTTCTTGGGCAGCAGGCCCAAACGAGAGACCCAAAACCTGCGCATCAGAGAGAGACGCCTACATACGACTGTTTATGCGTAACCGCTGACAGCCCCGTCACATGCCTCCCCCCTACGATCAGCTTTTAAAAGTCCAAATTTGAGTAAGGTACGGGTGCGTCATGTGGATGCAAGCATGGGGTGGGATAAGAGGGAGAGAAAATGGAGGGTAGGGGTTAAAAATCCTACAGACAGGCATACGTGTCGGGAGGGGGGAAGGCTAGCGTGGTGCTCAGCTGGTCTCGTAGGTGGAAAGCAGAGCAGCATCGACGGGCTCCATGCAGGACGGGCAGGTGAAGGAGCGCATGAGCCAGTCGTCTATGCACTCCAGGTGGTATGTGTGCATGCAGGGCAGGAACCGAATGGGCTCTCCGAACACAAAGTCCATCATGCAGATCACACACCTGCACAGGGACCCAGGAGGGGTGGGGGTAAGGGGAGGAAGGGGGGAGGAGATGCGAATTAGCACATGGCAGGTGATGGTGAGACCTGATCTGTGGCACGGATGAGTCAGGTGTTACTTAAAGGCTATTATCCAAAGAATCAGGTGTGTGCACACATTCTATTTAGGAGAACATATAAGACAGGTGAAATATCACCAGTATATGAAGAATGCACAATCATAACAACATTACACATCTTCACTTCAGTAACCCTCTGAAATGACATGGGGATTAATCAGGAACCAGGACTACATGAACATAAATTAGGATGAAACATGCCATAACAACCTCTCAAGATAGCTGGATGTTCCTTTAACCATTGCCAGGCATCACAAGTCGCATATGCAGCTTTGGCACATTTGAATATTGACATACATTGGCAAAAAACAGCAAAACTGAGCGAGCAAGGCAGAGGCCAAGGCAGAGGGAGAGCGCGCGCGCGAGAGCGAGGCAGAGGGAGAGCGAGCGCGCGAGACCGAGGGAGAGTGCGGGCGCGCGCGCGCGAGCGAGGCAGGGGGAGAGCGCGCG
>JABJVR010007781.1:0-11207 GCA_025773905.1 Chitala chitala | reverse complement strand
TTGTCATTAGACAACAACAGGTAATTATATCATAGTGCTCCATTAACATGGCAGAAACATTGTTTTAACACAAAAAAACCTGTGAACTGAAGAGCTCAGCATGGAGTCAGATGCACACATCCTGAAATCCTTCCTCTTACAGTATTCCTTACATTGATGAAAACTAAGACAAAAATATTCCTCAAATTAATTATTTGTGACAAAAACAATACATTAACTAAAACATGTGCCTTAAGAAAACTAAGAAGAAAGATTTCCATGTAGTCGGAACAGAGAATGCTCATGACAACATATGGAGCAACTGTAAAAGTGCCTTCCTAAAAATGAATAGTAGTTTAAAATTTATCTTAACGTTTCCATCTCTGACTTTCTTTCTTAAACTAATTTTCATCAACTAATACTTCTTTCACTAAAACTAAATAAAAGAAATACTTCAACTAAAATGTGACAAAGTAAAATGCAATTAAGTCAGAAGACTAAATCAAAATTTGATGTCAAAATGAACACCGCTCTCACTCTGCAGCTTCAGGACGTGAGACGGAGCCAACAACATCGATCACAGCAATATTTCACACAACATTCGCATAATCGACAGTCTCGCATTTTACCTTCATAATTGATGCAACCGTTGGCATCTTCATGTCCTGCCAAAAGTGTTTCTACCTCTTCTTCAGTCATCTTCTCCCCTAAACCAACAGCACATAACAGTTAAAACAATAAATCTGTATCATTATTATGTACAGCAGCCACCATGTAACTACATTATACATCATATATATCATTTAACTATTTGCACAGAATGTTTAAGTTCAAAACCATTTCCAATTTATTCCATTGCTTAGAGATCACATACAATGAACTCTTAGCGTTTCTTCACTGCCACTTGTTTCTGTGCCACATTCCAGTCCTTTTCCACTGCACCATCACCCATACAATAATGTATCAAACTGGCCCTGCTCAGGAGCAAAGTCAAAGCAGGCTAGACTCTGCACTCAACCACACTCCACTATATCCTGCTGAAGTGACTGACAAGGGCCCGTTTTGCCAGACTGCAGGCCCCTATTTAATTTTCAGTTAAATAAGGTGTAGTTTTTGGTTTTGTTTTACATTCAATTCAAGATGGAAAGCATGGAAAAGTGTGTTAAACAGCAATATTTTCTTAGCAGACTGTATGCAAAAATAGAAAAAGAGAGAGAGACAGGGAGAGAGAAAGAGACAGCAAGAGAGAGCGAGATGATCATACTGTTCAATTGAGTTAGCTACTGGTGTTATATTTCTTACTTTATTAAAGCCTATTTAAACTGCACAAGGCTCCAAATTATTTACCAGTCAACACTACAAGCAGCACACCAAAGAGCTGCAGGCACATTTTGGTTTGAGGCAAAAATACAATGCAGCAGAGAAGGGCTAGTCAAAAACAAAAGGATTTTTCGAGACACAGCTGCTAAATTAGCAGGCATATAGGAAAACAGTGCCAATAATCATTATATGACAATACATGTCACTACATAAACATCCAGCTGAAATGCTAATAACATGTTGGCAAACTGTCGTCATTACAGGTTGAGTACATAATTTCACATTACCACGTCAAGTAATCTTTTGTTATGGTCTTATGTACGTGCTTTTATAATTTTACAGTTTGTGCACGGTGTTAAAGGTGCATCACGGGTAAATGGAAAGCAGTAATCGGGAATGGAAGGGAATCAGGTATGTGGGTCGCATACGAGGAATTTGGTTTCACCCTTCCCCCTGAATTGGAGCAGCCAGCAGCCATTTTTCCAGTACCCAGGGAATGTCATGTCACATTCATACCTTCAGTACACGACCCTCTAGGCAGCATAAAAAAAATGTTTTCTTCATTATTTTATTATGGGATTTTGGGGGTAATGCAATGTGGTTTATGTGGTTCCCACTGGCGACGTTACATGTACTTAGCAGAGTATCAACTGTTTCCAATTGATTTCCTGTGTCAAGCAAAGTTACAAACAAAACTCAATCAGTTCTTCTGCACTTCCATCAGTGAAAGTACAGCACGTATTCACTTCAATATCCTACTGTTTAAACTGTCCTCTATCCTTAGTGTTTTCAGCAAACGTCTCTGTGTATAGATATAGGAGAAATACAGCTGTTGTACTTTGTGTAATGGCACAGAAAGGGTAATTAATTGCTTTCATTTGATAAATTGTGTATAAAGTTATATATATAGCACTAAAGTCATCAGCTGATTGTTATATAGAGTGTTGTAATAACCCCCTCCCCCCTATTTAAAATAACTGAAATAGTTTTTCAATCCACATCTTAAAATGTACAAAGGATCTTCAGGAACTCATCCTTAACATAAATCAAGTGAGCGCTGTAGCTGTGCTGTCAATTTACTCACTAATCTAATGCCATTTTACTGTAAAATATTTAATTCCAAACATCAATCCAAAATGGAGCATTTTGAATATAGCAGCTTGCAAACAAAACACTCATAAATCAACATACCTGCAAACCAAGGGAAGAAAAGAGCAAAATATGCAGATCCTGGTGGTCTATGTACTAAGGTATGATTGCATCAGACCATATAACCACTGACATTGGCATCATGGGCACCTGCTTACCCAGTGTGGTCAACACGTGGCGGAGTTCTGCCCCCATCACAGTGCCATTGCCCTCCTTGTCAAAAACACGCAGACCCTCCACAAAGTCATCAAACGACCCCTGGTCCTTGTTCTTGGCTACAGCCTGCAGCATGGGCAGGAACTGCTCAAAGTCCAGCATCTTGTGGTTCATCTCTGGAGTGGCAACGGAAAAACGTCACAGGCTGAACTGAACCAATGTCCACTTTGCCTCAGGTGTTATACAATGCTCACCTTCAGCCTTGGGGTTGCCCAGGACCTTGAGAACTTCTGCGTTAATTGGATTCTGGCCCAGAGCACGCATTACATCCCCGCACTGGCTGTAGCAAATCTTCCCATCGCCCGTCCGGTCAAACAGTAGGAATGCCTCCTTAAACTCTAAGTGGTGGGTAAGGAGAAAAAAAGAAAGTTCATTTAAAAAAAAGGAGACTGACAATAAAAGTGAACAAAAGTGTTTTGTCCCACAGATGTGTGTATATTGCATGTGAAGACTTGTGTTGTGTCAGGTTCTGTTCTGGTATATCCCCATGACTATCCACTGTCACACCACGTTTCAGGATCCCAGCGCTGCATAACTACTTCAGGTTCACCCTGAAGACAGCGTTGAACAGCTGAAGAGGCAGCTGGCTCATTTTTGACTCATTAGTACTATTTGGCTGCAGGTGCTGGGACTAACTTTGTCTTCCTTGACAAATCATATTAGAATTCCCCTTCTGTACTGTCACCCTGCGTTCTTTCATGCTTCAGTTTTCCAAGTGTTGTCCTTCAGTACTGTCTGACTGCTCACTTGCACTTTCACTATCCTACCCTAAATATGTTCTCATCTGTAAACTCTCTCTTCTCCAGGCAAAAAAAAATATCTATATACACAAAATTGTTTGCCAGTAAAGAGAAATCATTCACACAAAATTGTTCTGACATTTAAAAAAAGACAAAATCGGTCACATTGTACATTTTCATGCTGTAGCTAAAATTCTAAAGTACTGTAATGAACACAAACATGCCTGTAAGTGTTCTGTACTGTAAAACTCCAATGAGAAAAAAATGATTTCAAGCAAATTTGTATGCATCATTGGTTAGTTAGGTAGGAAAGTGACAGAGGGTGCGGGCACACGCAAACAAAGACAGGGTTAGTAAGAATATCTTCAAAGGGCTGGTGGTTTCACACTATTTGATTGAAATTATGGGATGTAACTGAGAGAAGCCTCAGTAATGCTGACAGAAACATGTGCAGGTACAGGGTTGCATGTGACACTGCCAGTGCTAGAAGCAACAAGCACATCTTGTGAAAAAGAGCACAAAGGAGCATTCTATAACCTAAGCACAACACCCAGGCCTCCTTACACACACACACACACACACACACACACACACACACACACACACACATCCAGCCAAATGCCATCTGGAGATGCCCATTACTGTTTCCGTCTAAATATTTAATTGCACTGTATAATTTGGGAGTGTTCCTTTCATTATATCAGATTACATTTTAAATGTTTTATTAGCAGAAGACTCATTAGTAATACAATCAAATAAAGCCAGACGTTATGACCAAAAATAACAGGAGAGTTAAAGTAGTTTACACGGTGAAAAAAAATAATTTTTACATATTCATGTATTTCACCTGTGTTACATTAGATAAGTACATTTCAAAAGAAAATTAAAGCATTTTTTGACTAACAAAATATCCTTAAAACTGGAAAACATATGACTATGTAAGGTTTGAACTACCTGCTATTTAAAAGACAATCGAAAATTAATTACATTAAACCTAAAAATTAAAACGGAAATATACCCTCAGGGAATTAAGTGAACTGAAGACATATGTTGGCTCAAACCATTCCTGACACCAAAGGTATTGTTAAAAAGTCCACAACATCTACTGGACGCAGTTTTATTGCTTAGTAACATATTTAATGTTACCCACAATATTGTTAAAATAGGTCAATCACTCTCAGTTAATTGCGTTACAAGGACATTATAATGGAAATCGGTATGGGAAAGTTCGACTAATACAAGTTACCACAGCAGAATAGTTCAAGCCAAATCGCAGTGCACATGTACAAAAACAGTGTCCACAACGCTTCAAATGCGACCCAGAAACATTTGGGGTGCCTGGCACTGTCTCACACTCCATCACTCACCGCATACCTGATCCGGTTCAATTCAATCTGTGAAACAACCGTTTTACAAACAGAATACAAGAGGAGAAGGGTGAGATTTTCAGACGTGTGTGGAAGTAAATGTGCACTGCATACCAAACATGCAGGAAATGTAGCAAAGAAAAAAACAGTAATAAAGGTGATGACAGTAAGACGATGTCGAGATTGCACAACTCCTTAGACAAATGTCTTTCTTAACTGCAGAAAGTGTACCAGAACTCACCACTAATTTGGTCTTCGGTGAAGTCACACTGTTTAAATATAATAAAACAGGTAAGTTTATAACACCTCCAAAGATGTACAAGGTTAGTATTATTCACCGTGTTACATAATTACATCTTTCCTCAGCGAACATTAATGACTAGTCACATAAATTTCCATATAATATTACGGTGTTAACTATATATTATCTATGCATTATCGTTTGCTGAAAAGGCAGTTTGGGACAGGCATTCGGGCCTACTGCCTTCCAGGGTTCATGCATTAAACGAAGACATTCATCCAGTCACTGGTCGTACAGCATTCATAGTTAGTACCGTGATGTAACCTCAAAGATCCCAGTCTAGCTGCCCAGTATGTCTACCCAATCAAGATCACAAAATAAAAAGTTGTTTGTGTATTTTCAGTCACATTTTCGCACAGTCCAGAATGAAATCAGTTTACTTGCCATAGTTATTTCGTTTGATTTTTGTATTCCGTGTGACAGCAGGGATGCAACACCTTAAACAGCGGCAGGGAGGAATGAGTGTGACGTCAGTGTTTACAGAGCCGACGCCACATCAAGGGGAGGCAACTGGAGCTGCTTACCGTAAAGACTAGACTAGTGCGAATTTTCATTCTTACCGTAAAGACTAGACTAGTGCACATTTTCATTCCAAACATTCCCTTCCCACACTTCAGGTATTCGTTTAAATTAACTAGTGTGTACAGAGAGTACAACATGAGTGTACTCATATATAAATAGTAATAATCATATATATGATGAATCGTAATTGCATACCTTAAATGACGTACATATATGAAAGTAATAATCAAGATGTATTAATAACAAACCAAGAATTTACAATTAAAGTTATGATGTCACATAAAACCCGCTTAGTTTATTCATCGCGGAGCACAGGAAGGCCTGGCGTGCTGTGGTCCATGGGGTCACGAAGAGTCGGACTCGACTGAACAACAACAACAACAAATTGTCTTTTCGTTGCCTATGCAGCCATATAACAACCATTAATTCATCGTCCAACCGCTAATCCTATGTCTAAGTAATGTCTGAAACGTATAATGATACATTTTATAATGTAAAATATCAAACGTGTGTGATATGTTAAATACACATTTACTCTCAACATGCGTGTTTACAATTAACCGCTGAAAAAAAATCGCTGATAATGCACGTGGGCAACAACTTATGGTTGTTTTACACACATTTTTTAATATATTACCCGTTCGCTATTTCTCAGTTTATTGCATATATTAGATAAGATAATATAAAAGAAAAGAAAAGAAAGACTTTATTAATCCCCGAGGGAATATTCAGTCGCTACAACAGCACAGAATCAAAGAAAACAAGACCTGATAGTGTAACATACTGTACAATATATAAATATGCAATAAACAGTCCAATAAAACAGTCTAAGATAAAGGTACTATATACATAAGAAAGCAACGAAGAAAAATGTGCAAAGGTACCAGTGAGTATACCTACAGTATGTATCCCAATGACTGCCTGTTAATGCTGTCAACAGAGTGCAGAGTTATTGTACAGAGTGATGGCTGTAGCGTTCCTTTTTACAGCGGAGCTGTAGAGGTCTCTGACTGAAAGAGCTCCGCTATTAACTGTTCATTTCAATTTAGAATTACACTAACATTCAACCATAACATTATGATAATATTGAGTAGGTCCTCCTTTTGCCGCCAAAATAGCCCTGACCCATCGAGGTATGGGCTCCACTAGTCCCCTGAAGGTATGCTATGGTATCTGGCACTAAGCCATCAGTAGCAGATCCTTTAAGGTAAGGTAGGGCCTCCATGGATCTAATTTGTTTTTCCAGCACATCCCACAAATGCTCAATTGGATTGAGACCTGGAGAATTTGGCAGCCAAGGCAACACCTCTAACTCATTATTGTGTTCCTCAAACCATTCTTGAACCATTTTTGTAGTGTGGCAGGGTGCATTATTCTCCTGAAAGAGGCCACTGCCATCAGGGAATACTGTTTCCATGAAGGGCTGTACTTGGTCAGCAACAGTGTCTAGGTAGGTGGTACGTGTCAAAGTTACACCTACATGGATGGGAGAACCCAAGGCTTCCCAGCACAACATCGCCCAAAGCATCACACTGCCTCCGCCAGCTTGCCTTCTTCAAATAGTGCATCCTGGTGCCATCTTTTTTCCAGGTAAGTGACACACACACACACACACACACACACACACACCCGCCCAGTTATCCACATGAAGTAAAAGAAAACATAATTCATCAGACCAGGCCACCTCCTTCCATCGCTCAGCGGTCCAGCTCTGATGTTCACGTGCCCATTGTAAGCGCTTTTGGCGATGGACACGGGCCAGCGTGGGCACCCTGACTGGTCTGCAGCTACGCAGGCCCATATGCAACAAACTGTGATGCACTGTGTGTTCTGACACCTTTCTATTGGAACCAACATTAACTTTTTTAGCAATGTGAGCTACAGTATCTCTTCTATTGGACAAAACTACACAGGCCAACTGTTCCCTACATGCATCAATGAGCCTTGACTGACATTGGTTTTTATTGATTTTCCTTCATTAGAGCACTATTGGCAGGTCCTGACCACCGCAGACTGGGAACGTCCCATAAGAGCTGAAGTTTTGGAGTTGCTTTGTCCCGGTCCTCTAGCCATCACAATTTGGCCCTTGTAAAACTTGCTCAAATCGTTATGCTTACCTATTTTTTCAGCTTCCAACTCGTCAGTTTTAAGGACAACATGTTCACCCAGTTCCAGGTGCCATTGTAACGGGACAATCAATGTTATTCACTTCACCACAGTGATCATAATGTTATGGCTGATCGGTGTATATGTTCGTTATTTAATTAAATTCTTTTCAAGTTTTAGTTATTGTTGCAATGATTTTTCTAACATTACGTAACACTAACTACGTAGCACTAACGTCTTTCATAAAAACAAACGATAAACAAGCAAGTAAACAAATAAATAAACATCCCTATAAAGTTCGACTCTGGTCGGTATCGTTTTGTTTTCTGGCCGGGATTAAGTTACAGTACAGTTCGTGGATTAATGGAAAAAATATTAGGGAAAAAAAACACACACACACACACACGTTACATACGATGTTAAATATTACACAAAGCAGGACCTCAACAACTGTTACATTTTCTTGACTGTCGTGTCAAGTAACGTGACAATAACTGGTATGATTATGAATTGACAGAAGCAAATAGAGATAACAGTACAGAAATTATAAAATTGAAACTCCGCTGGGCACGCGTTTATCGTGTATCAAATTAATATACAGACAAGCGACTACAACGTGATGTGTGTTATTCAAGGTTTCACAAATCTTTTAACTATCTAGAAACACTGTTTCAGCGTTTAAATGTATCTCTTTTTGTTCTGTTTGGGAAATGATAACAATGAGAATGTTTTGATGTTTTGAACCAGTTTACCAAGCAAGAAAAACACCAGCAGCTTCAAAAATCAGCGGGATGCGTATATTTTGTAGGTTATATGTTGTAGCGTATAAACAGTATGTCTTCATTTTCCCACATAACTCTTACGCGCTATTATTATCATTATTATTATTATTATTATTATTGTTGTTGTTGTTGTTTTAACATTTTAAAATGTATTACATTATATTAAAATAAATAACCAAAAACATTTATACTATATTTCATTTAAACAGAAATTCAGATTGTAAACCGTCAGTTTAATTTGTGCATGACGATGATGTTAAAGCATTTGTTCTTATGCCATATGCTGAAATTATACACAATTTAAAATAAAAACACAAATTCCGTGTAATGTGAAATGTATTTTATTATGTAGGCTGGTTCAAATCTTAGTATTTTTGTATCCATGTCTGTAAGATGATGATACGGTCAACTGAACTGAGCAGTGTAGTAAGTTCAGCACATCCCACAGTAAGTCCGACACTGCACTTGGTTCTAGAGTACAGTATGTCTACTCACCTCCACTGTACTGGGGTCACAGGTGTCAGAAGGATGCAGGAGTCGTGGTCTGAGCCCTGGTGGTGACCTGTAGCCTGCAGACGCTCCTGGCATTGGCGTGCTCCCAGGGGATTGTGACCTGTAGCCTGCGGATGCTCCTGGCCTTGGCATACTCCCAGGGGATGGTGACCTGTAGCCTGCAGATGCTCCTGGCCTTGGCGTGCTCCCAGGAGATGGTGACTTGTTAAGAGTAGATTCTCGCTTTGGGGCCATGGTTTCACTTAAAAGACAGTGTTCATTGTAATATGTACCTGCCCAGTGGTTGTGTGAGTTAAGGGGTGAAGTATGTCAGGAGTGTGTGTGTGTGTGTATAAGAGAAAGAGTGCAGAAAAGAGAGGGAGACAGTTGTCTTTAAAAATTGCAGATGTAGTCAAGTAAATGATCAGCTGAGTGAGATATGGGTGGATGGAAGTGAGAGGAGTGTGAAAGGTGTGTGTGGGGGGGGGTGGGGGCATGAAACAGCCAGCTTTATCATGTTTCTGTGTTTTACATGTCATGTATTTTTGTTTGCAGGTGACTGTGTGTCACCAGAGCTACAATACTGCATTTTTTTCTGGAATTATAAATGTTACTTCAGTGTTAAGACAATCTGTTTCCTTCCAATATCTTACTGTACTGATCAGTTATGGAGAGATAGCACCCAAAACACTCTTTTTGAAATGGTGTGTGTGTTGTGTTCTGTTGAACCAGACACAGCATCTTGCTTCCAGTTTTAGATCCTTACATCAACCACAAAACTGGAAGAGTGCCGCTTTTGAATGATTCATAGTCTGCCTGGCTATGTAATGTACATATGAGGGATTCAGTAAACTATTTTTTACAAACAAACACCCATGAGTGAGGTTTAATGTGTCCCTATGCTTTCACTGATTCATTACATAATCATACAGCATTAGTTTATGTTATTAAATTTATTCACCTACACCACTGGATCTCAAAGGGTCATCTGTGGACCACCATTGTTCCATGACTGCATACCAGGTGATCTACAGGTAGATCTAGTAGTCAGCTGACTTAAAGTGAGTCTATGCTGTTTAACCAAAAGGTACAAATATTTAGCAATTGTAAAATATGTTGTTTGTTTGTAAAAAAATATTAGTATCTTTCCAACCATCCATTTTCCATATGGCCTGAAGCCTATCCCAGATAGCTTAGAGGACATGGCCCAATCACACACTGGACAATTTGGAATCACCAGTCAGCCTACAACAAATGCTTATGTAGTGTAGGAAGAAACAGAAGTAAACCCACAAAACACAGTGAAAACATGCAAACCCCCCCCATACACACACAGAGCAGAGATGAAATTCAAACCACCAACCCTGGCGGTGTAAGGCAACATCAGAACCACTGAGTCACCAGGCATGAGCTTTATAAAGCAGTAATTGGACACAGGAGTATATGGTCCATTTCATCTGTGTCTTGTTTTAAGCAAACTTGGACCATACAGCTCTGTGCATCGGTGACCACCACTGAACTAAAAACTAAAACAACTGAAATAGAAACTGAATATCTATCAACTCCTTGATCAAGACAAAAAAATTCTCCAGGGACCCAAGGTCAACTGGCTGCCCAATCCTTCTGGGCATAGTAACATTATATACTTCCTTAAAATTACTGATTATTAATGTGATGTTTAATATGAAAAGGTTCAAGTTTAACAAAAAAAACTTTTTTTTTAATTTTGTTATAACCTTTGTTCTTTTCAATAAATTTTCTAGCTGAATCCATTTAGTGTGTGATAGATGTCTGGTGCAATTAAATCAATCAGCCATGGCTACACATCAGTGAAGGAAAATCATTAGATAAACGCCACACTGACTTCCCTTCAAGTGACGTAGGTCAAAATAATGGATCTGTAACATCTTGGCTGTTTAAGTAAAATGCACTTAAGAAACCAGAGTACAAATGAACAGAAAGAAACACTGAAAGCAATGTGAGCCCTCACTACCACTGGCAGTACCAGCTCTCACTACCACTGGCAGTGCCAGCCAGTAATTGGAATATACTATCTGGATCCCAGGATTATTTCAAGCAATTTCATATAGGAATATGTAAATATTTCAAAAAGTCAAATGGAAATTGTCAGGAAAATTCTGATTTCCACCTTAGGCATCTGACAAATAACAAACAGTTAATAAGCAAACAATTAAGTAATAACACTCTGCACACCAGACTTCGAGGTAAGAGA